>VZTJ01004895.1:96230-205972 GCA_013397795.1 Orthonyx spaldingii
GAGGGGGAGGAGAGAGGGAGGGGGAGCGAGAGAGAGAGAGAGAGAGAGAACAGCACAGAGAAATGAGATTGTGAGAAACTGGTCTCATTTCAAAGCAACCCTCCCTCTCTGCTAGCAATTATTCCGTGAATGTTGTGACCATTTAATTTCTATCCTCTCTCTTTCCCTCAGTCAACAACTATGTAATTTCCATAGATGTTGAGGAAATATTCCCTGATCAGCTGAAATTCAGAGTAGACAAATGCAAGGTAATGCACATAAAGGATTGTGGTTTCCTCGTGCCCGCTGATGGATGTTATCTTAACTCCAACTGCCCTGGAAAATTCTTCAGCATCGCTTTAGGCAGCTGAATGAAAACATCTGCTCCATACAGAAGGACAAAGAAAAACAAAACAACAGGATGGGAGAATGTGTTAATACAAGGGAATAAATTTTTTTAAAAAGTAAAGGGGTAAGTAAAGCCTTCGTGAACACTCCCGCTCAAATACTTGCTACCTCATTTCAAGAAGGATACGTGTTACTACAGCGATGGAGAAATTTCCATCTGAGGAAGGATTTTAGAGATTATAACTATTCAGTTTAGAGAGAACTCAGGCCAGGACTGACATGATAAAAACTATGTCCAATAATACATGCTTTAAGGAAGGTCTAGCTTCTTTTTTCTTATTCTTTTCTCAAAGAGAAATAAATTAAGACCCTGACATCTAATGAAAATACATCTAAAGGGCGGTATGATTAAAAATAATATTTAATGTCTTGTTGAGACTTAGTCTCAAAGATTTCAAAAAATAAAACACGTTCACAGCTAAGGAGATGTGTGATTTTGCTACAAGTTTGCTTGGGTTATCCACCCTTCTGCATCAGCCAAAGGATAACTGGGATAACCAAGGAGAGGAAGAAATTTCTCCTTGAAGGCCTCACTATAGCATCTCTTGGGACTTCCAAAGTGCCTGTGCAAGCTTAGCACCCAGTTCCTTTTGAAATCCACGGCAATTATGTGCTGAGATCCCACAATGCTGTTGACCACCCCCTCGTTCCCCCCAAAACACAAACCCATCTCTTCAAACATCTAAAGCTATTCCTACATAGGGCCAGAGACAAGCAGCACTACTGCCTGGGGAGCCAGACAGCTCTGAAAGTAGGAGAGTCCAGCTCAGCATGGGCTCTGTGGATGGTGAATGAAGGACAGGACAGACAGGTCTCTGCCCCAAGCCACTGTACAGAACAAACTTGGCTGGATCACCTCAGCAAATCCTGTGCTGGGGCTCTGCCCACTACTGGAATGGCTGGAAAGCCAGGGGCCCTGGTCCAACTCCGAGGACAACCTTCTTCCTTGGCATGTCACACAGCCTCTGTTTGGGATGAGTGTGACACATCCACGTCTTCAGGTTCACCAGCAACGTGACAGGCTTCCCGTTCAAAGTCGAGATGGAGTTGCATCAGATATGACTCTGGCTTGGTTTTCAAAAAGGCCTAATTCTGCTCTCACTTCGACTTTTCACTAATGCAAGTGAATTAACTCCAGCTATATGCTAATACCACTAAGAATACAATTCAGAAATCACAGGAGGCTATTTTCAGGATTTTCTTTCATTTCATGAAAGACCCTTAACTCTCGTAGTCTTTCAAAGTAAGCCAAAACATTCAGATGTTGCTGGTACAAACTGCGTCACACAAGACACAGACATAAAGAGTAAAACAAGTGCTATAATTTAACATTCAGGCAGTCACTGTACAGCCCCTATGTACTGTTGCAAATGAACAAAAGTTTAGAATTGACTCCTCTTTCCAGAGAAGTAAAGGACAGCCCCTTCTCCCCTGCCCTCTGACTTTCTGTTTTGTTTTAGTTTTTCAAATTGCACAAACCAGTTTCATTGTTTGTGCAATTACAACAAGAATGTATTAATGGAGCTGCTTGGCCCAAGGAATTCCTCCTAACACAAAGAAATCCAAAACGCTGATACCTGCTTGTTTGTTTGCTTTTAATGCTACTGATGGCTTCCTATCACAAATCCTTTCCATCTTTTGTCCAATTACTCATTGACAGAGCTCTCCAGCTCCCCTCTGAGCTCCACTTCAGCACTTTCAGGTCTGAGTTGACTACAGTAACACATGCAGGAGAGTCTCATTCTGCAAAGTCAGTGACCCTTCCCCATCAGTCAAGGCTGCTCCTGCCAAGCTGAGCGCTTTGCAGGCCTGCCCTTCTAGCTTGGGTTTTACAGCCAACCAAAACCTTCCCTTCATTTCATAAAGGATTCCAGAAAGATGGAAGTCTAAGTTCAAATCTCTGAGGAAAGAAGCCAATTCACCGTCCCAGTGGACAGAATGCAAGTTAGCAGACTTGGGCTCCCTGGTCTCAGTGCCTGAGAATGTGCAAGGGAGGGAAACTCATCTCCTGTCCCTTTGTGTGACATTTGCCTCATTGAGAGTGCTCAAGCTACCTGGAACACAGCCCTCCCCAGGCACACTGACGGCATTTCAGGAACATGCAGGAGCAATGCTATAACCACAGTCCACAGGGGAGTCTGAAAGGATTTGTGCAGGTTGTCCGAGGAGAAGGAGAGGCGATGCTGCCGACCAGTACATACCAAATTCTTCTTGAAGCCCAAGACCGTGTTGTTGGGGACAGAGGCTTCTATTACTCTGGGCCCAGACGGTGGCAAGAAGCACAAGAACCACTCTTCTACAGTGACAATATTTTGCCCTACGTGACTGCAGTCACTGTATTTTTCTTCCTTTCACTGGGAGTGAGAGCAGCCCATATTGCTCACTCTTCTCCAGGATTTACAGAAATTTACGGAATGCCAGAGATTTACAGAACACCAGAAAATGATGTGCGCTCTCTTTTTCTCTCCCTCGCATTTACACACACAGAGCAGCCATCCCCTCCTCCTTTCCATTTATCCTGGGTGCCTGCACAAAGCTGGGGAGCACATCTGCACTGCAAGCCACACCTGCTCATCACACCAGGCTCTGCTCCAACTCACAGCCAAGGAAGTTTCAATTCAAGGGGTGGGAAGTGAAGAGATGAAAAATATCTGGCAAAGTAATGGGATTAACATCAGCAGTACTGTGTAAATCATCATCTTGCGCGTGTCTTTTTCTACTCACACCAGCTAAAAGCAATAAACCAAAGCATAAACAAGACATCTCCCTCAGCACGAGTTACATTAATGAAATTCCCAAGGCAGCCCCAGCATCAGTCTGTTCCTGTCCTAAAGCAGAGTTGCAAAATTTTACTCATCCACTCAAGGCAAGTCATATTTTGACAGACAAGTGAAAGAAGTAGATTTTTTGTTATAAGGGTCCCACTAAAAGGCTGACAAATAAATCTTCCTGCAGCTGTGTTATCTTCCATAGTAGTTTTGCTGTTCAGTTTCAGGAATATTTAACAGGTATTTAAATGCATTTGTTTCTGTTCATATAGAATTGCCTTTTTGTATACCACTGAAAGTCCAAGCTTTTTTCTCAGCCATACTTCATCTGCTGATGTTTCCTATTTAGGAAGAGCAAGCTTATTCCAAAGGCATGTAATGGGACAGTATCAATTGAACCACTAACATTTCTTAGAACACCGTGAATTCATCTGCTCTTCTGTTGGAAATTAAAAAAAAAAGAAAAGGGAACCACTATCAAAGAAAAACAAGAGGCTGTGTTCTCACTCTATCTCCAGTGTGCATTTGGAATTCACAGAGATCACTGAACAACACTATTCACAAGAAACTTTAAAAGCAATGTAACAATTTACATAAATGAATTTGTCGTTTCCAGCAAAGTATGTCCTAATGATGGAAGTTCTTTCTTGGTCATGCTGTAGAACAAAAATATTTCTGAAAGGTTCTTCAGCTTTCTGTTCCTTCCTGTTTATAAACAGATAAAACTCTTTCAGAGCTGGAGCAAAGTAAATTATTGCTTCAGAGACTGTGACTTTCCTCTGCTCCCAGGTATGCACATTAATGTCAGCTGTAACCCAGGTGCAGTCAGATTCCAAAGGCCCATCCTTTTAGAATCTGAAATGCAGGTTTTTTCACTTAAAAATTAAAATCCATCTATTCAATTTAGGGATTCACTAGTCCTGTCATCCAAGTACGTATTTTGTTACCTAAACAGAATTAGTCAAAATAAAAGTCTGCTTCAGTGGTTAACTACCACGCAAAGATTTTTTTTTTTATCCAGTTCTTTCAGAGAATAAAGAGTATGAAGAGGTTCTAAGCACAAAATAAGCATAGTGTCTCTGTTGCTAGTGGCAAGGCAAAGAAAATGCAGACAGCAAAGGTACTGCCTAAATACAGTGTGGAGTAGATTCCCTCTAACCAGATCTGTGCACTCACACAAAGGCCTCTGCCAGCAGAGCTAGCGCAGGCACCAGCCAAGGGCTATTTTAAAAGTGCAGCTTACAGAGCATTTCCTCAAACCAAGCTGAAAACCATGGAAAAGGTCTCTCTGGCTGGCACATCTACAAGTACACTCGGGCTCTAGCAGCAGGGCCCAGTATGACATCCCAGCCTGAGGTGGCGTGCCAGCGGGAATGTGACCTGCGTCATTCCATGGCCACCCTTTTGGCCGGACACAACCCTCCCGGTGTCCCTGCTGGGTGCCTTGCTGTCACCTTCCACCTCAGTGCTGCCTGGCCACCAGGAAGCCCCCCCACAACCCAGGTTTATCCTCAGCCAGCTCCCCTGACCAGCCTGCATGGTCAAATTTAACCTGCTTTCACTGTGTGCTTGGAAAAGGAGAAATAAAAAAAGCCCCAGGATTGTGCTGCCTCCATTTCGAGAGCATAGTATCAGGCACTGAACTTTAGAAAAACTCCCCTGGGACTGCTCAGACTAGGGAGAACATGCTGTTTTGCAGTGAACTGCCTTAATTTGATTGATTATCACACTTTACTGCCAATATAGAAGCATTTTAGCCCCACTCACACAATGCTAGCTGGCCAAGTAAATGTTACAGACTGAAACACCATTGCAAACATGGCTTTACTAGGCAGGCCTTAAATGAGCCTGAGATAAAAGAAGCTCTATTTTGTTACTAGACTTGAGCTGAGAGCTGTTTGTAGGGACATATACTGTCTTTGATATCACCATTTATTGCTCATTTACATGTATTGTATAAACATTCAGCCTCTTACATGGGTGCAAATTTCAGTGCTTAACTGCAGGCATGTGAAAAGCATGTTAAAAATGCCCTTCTCTTTCTTGTCCCATGGACTCTTGGTTTAAAAGAAGGTGGTGACTGCAAGGATTCATTAATTATATTAATTTGAGTTCCATGCCAAGATGCTCTGCGCAAAACTCTGCATTGCTTTAATTTCCTACAGTTTTAAGTGTAACTACTTTAGACTAAGTCAATCAATATCTTTTCTGCCTGTATTAAGGTGTTATGTTCTTGGAAGACCCCTGGTTTATATCACAGACTCATGGCTGAATGTGAGCCTTATGGGGCTGCAACCACTAATGACTTAATTTTTTTGATGTTCTTAGTCCCTAAATTGCAAGGCAACTTACACACAAATACTTTAAATTGAAAGAGCATGGGTTTAGATCAGAAGTTAGGAAGAAATTCTTGGCTGTGAGGATGGTGAAGAACAGTTTCCCCAGAGAAGCTGTGGATGTCCCATGCCTGGAAGTGTTGGTTGGATGGGGCTTTGAGCACTCTGGTCTAGTGGGAAGTGTTCCTGCCCATGACAGAAGTGTTGGAAAAAGATGGTCTTTAAAGTCCCTGCTAATCCAAACCATTCTATGATTCTATGAATGACAGGGCCCTGGGACTTTGCCCTTGCCAGTACCAGCTGCCTGCTCTGGCAGAGGAAGAAGTTGGCTGAGCAGATAAATGACTAATGACTGTATCTCCATCTCTCCTCCCTTTCCCTCCTGCGTACAGTGTAATGCTGGATGCACTGCTCCCTTTTAGGCAATGTTCACACATTCAAACCACTGTAAGAAATGAAAACCCTGTGTGTTTATAAAGGTGCTTCCTGTGTGAGTTTGCTCTGTCCCTCACACCTCTGTTCTTGAGACGATCACAGCTGCAATATAAAATATATTCTTTTTAACTGTTCAGCAGGATTATTCTGCCAGGGCTGGCCACAAATAAATTAAAGGAGGGGTTGAAAGAATGAAGAAAAGCCTTCTCTTCCTCAGAGCCTGCAGCTAAAGCAAAAGAAGAAAGACTGCTGCTTCCCCCCATTCCCAACACATACATTCCAGTCCTACAGTTCCTAGGATGTGATGTTCATGTTCCAATAATGAAGGTCACACACTGTCAGGGACTGAAATGGTTCATGCCTTAAACATTGTTATGAAGGAGTTTTGCCCATTATAACAAAAACTGTATAACGAAGCTACAACCACAGAAGCCTTCTTGAGGATGCCTGACTGGAACATTGGACTGTGAGTTAAGCTGCCTAGATAAGATAAAGGTGACACTGTTGTTCAATCATCTCAGGTCTAGGGAGAAACAAACAAGGCTGAGGGAGAGGAATGCATCCACAAGAAAGCCAAACGAAGCAGAGAATCATCTCTGGCTGGGTTTGGGCTGGGGGAGACCACAGCCCCCAGAGGCCAGGTTTGCACAGACTCCACCCCCAGCCTCGGGGGGAGCAGGAGGTTTCGGGTGCGTGGCGTGGCGTGACCTCTGGTCAGAGGCAGTGAACACCCATCCTCCCTCACCTGACAAACCAGCCAGCTGTGGAACCCCCAACCCCGCAGGCCACATCCACGGGACATTCACATGGGAGGCAGCTGAGGAGGTGCCATAATCCAGCAAAGACACCCAAAGTGCTCCCCAGACTCATTGCTGAGGCCTTGCACCATAAGATTGCTCGTGACACAAAGGAATGCTACAGATCCAGAGTGTGCTGCAAGAGACTGTGTCAGACTGACCCCCGGGAGGTACCTGGGCATTCCCACCTGGCCTGAGCGTACATTAATCCATCGGATTTTATGCTTTTTGGGGGCCTCTCACCACCAAGAAGACCAGCTGGAGAGGATCATCGGGATGCCAGTGGGCTCCATGGAGCGGTGATATTTTCTTTATTCTGTCTCTGTCACTCTCATTCTCTCCCCCCACCTCTTTTCTATTTCTTTCTCTTCCTTCTCATATTTCTTCTTCTTCTTTCTCTCTCCTTCTCATATTTACTATTAAATAAAACCCATACTATTGACTTAGCACCTTAATTCAGGCAGAGGCATTTCTAACAACTTAAAAAACCAGACAGTAACACACACGTCCTCATAGCAAGCACTGGCCCAGGAACTGATGTGGACTTAAGTGAAGTACACCCACAAAAGCCTTTTGACCAATGAGCCTTTTTCTCATGAAAAACTTCAGCCACTGAGGAACGCAGTGCTGCTGAAGTTGTCTTCTCCTAGTCGTGCTGCTGCTGCTGTAAACCCTAAAGCTGAGGCTATGAAAGGGTTAGGAACATGCAGTCCCACCCAAAGGAAGCTGTATTGCAACTGGCACCTAGTGGAGTGTAATAATGCAGAATATTGACAGAACTGTGAAAAAGTCACCCAGAAGTCTTACAAGACTGACACAACTTTGATCAGGTGCCATGAAGCCTCCTGCAGGAGTCAATGGCCACATCGTGTCATCAACACTGGACAAAAATGGAGATGTTGCAGCGGCCACTGTAATCCAAAGGTGCTGCAACTATTAAAGTTGCATAAAAAAACTATGGGCTTCTGCAAAACTTCTCATGACTCGAGAATATTCTACATCTCTATCATCTATTGACTGATGATATATGAATACTTGTGCATGTGAAATGCTTAAGAGACACAGAAAGTTGCTTAGTGTTGTTTGATCAGCAAAGGGCTCAACTTCCTGCAGAAAACAGAAGCATTCCTTAAAATGCTTCTGAAGCAGAAAACTTCATTGCTGATAGAAAATTTTCTAACCTGACTGCTCTCTCTTGAGCATAAACACCCATACATCAACATACTAGGCCGGTTTCTCAGGTGAGGGTTCCCTGGCTCCTTGTCCCATGCCAGCAGTAATGTTCATGGAGCTGCACAATGGACTGCACCAGAGCGCTCCCCGATTTGAATTCACTGTCCCCCAAACCAGGAAAGTTTTCAGCTGAACTGCTTCTAAGTCAGATCTTGTGAGTGATAAACAGTGGTAACAGAAAGCAAAGGGCAAGAGACATGTAGAGGTGCCTGTCTCACTTCCCCAAAGCCTCATCAGCAACTGGAATAACCTTGACCTCAGTGTACTCTTTGCCTCAGTACTTCAAGCATTAAACACAACCGATTTCTACCATTAGCTTTATTTAGAAACCACACTGCTCACTGCCAAAAGAAGAACCTCGTCCTCATGGTCACACTGAGTTGGGTTCTATGGTATTATTTAAAGATAAACAACACAAACCAGCAGCTCAGGTCTATGTCAAGTGACAAAACCAAGTTCTTCCAACTGTGTTTGGTCATAGTTTTTGGTTTTTTTTCTTAAAGGCAGCAGGTATCTGCAGAGCCTCCCTGAATGCACTGAAATATGTAAAAGTGCCTCACCAGCCAGGGATGCTTTCTACCTTTGCCCTCTTTCCACAAGCAGTTTCACTGGTGTAAGTGGAATTATTTGTTCAACTGCAGAGAATACTCTTTGACAACAAATGTGTCCTTCAGTGTCAAAAAATCCCCAAACTAAAAACGCACGACCTGAAGGGGGGGTAGGGAATTCTCTCCTTACAAGGATACGGTGCATGGCAGAAACAGGGAGATCTGCCATGAAGATGTCTGCTTATGATTTGAAAGGCATTTTCCAAGACTAACACTATCCCAGTTCCTGTGTGGGTCAGGGTCATTACTGACTGAAGTTCCAGTTCAGAAGCATCTGATACATTTCAAGTTCTTTCTTATTCAGGACAGCAAATTCACCACATGGTTAAACAAACACATGCACAGAGGCGGAGGACAGACCAGATTATAGCAAGAGACTTACTACATCATGTCATCTTTAAGAAATGACCTTGATCAAGGTCAAAAATCATGGAAACACAGAGAAAAAACACACTGTCAATGCCCTGTGGTGCCAGTTCTGTGAACAAAGGACTCCAGTGTTCAGTGCTGTCATTTCTGTAGCAGTTATGAATGCAGAAAAACTCAACTTATAAATAAAAGGCCAAAGATGCCATAAGAATCCTCAAGTCTCTGAACAGCTCAAACAATTAAATACTACCCTAACTTTAAAGGCTATAATTGACTACTGGTTATTTAAAATTTATCTTCAAGCTCTGCTTAAAAAAAATGGCTTTTCCTGTGAAAAATCAAGAATTCCATCCGAGTCAAACACTTGTTAAGAGACCTTGCCGTCTTCCACTGCAGTGCATTAGCAGAGATACAGGTTGGCTTCCTCCCCCTTTTTGGCTCATTACCATCAGTTTTGAGAACTGATTAGCTGTGGTTGTTATTCATTAGTCACATCTCCAAAATCTGAATTATAAACACCCCTGTGAGGTCTTATTCTAATCAACCTATTTTGAGTCTTGCAATTAGTACTAACACCAGAAAAATAATTGAACAGTGTACATTTAAAGACCACCCCCTCTTCCCACAGAAATGCAGGCTTAGATATGCACGAAAAGAAGGACTAAAATAGGACCTACAAACTGCCACTGCTGCTGTAAATCCTTCTCCCATGTTCACTGCAGCCAGTTCAGCTGGTTAATACAGGTGACATAATGGGTACACAGTAAACACGAAGCAGCCATCAGTGATTTTGCTGATGGGGTCAGGGGCTACACAGCTGATAGATCTCGGGAGGACAAGAACATGCAGGCATGACAGATTAAGTGGCTGCCATTGGCTGTGTGCTTGCTCTGAACACTCAGCTCTGGATGATAATCAATTACTTGGGGTTGCTAATGATACTGATCAAATGCACTTAGCACTCAGCAGCTCGAGGGCTACCACCCTGATGCTACAGGCTACCCACAGACAAGAGGGGAAACGAGGCTGGTACCAGCAAAATCCTCAAACTCAACAAGCAAACCAGCTTGTTCCCTCTGTGCCACCCTGCCTAAAATTATCAAATAGATATTTGCTTAGGAGTAAGCATGTTCTTTCCCATAAAACAATACAACTTGGAAATGCTATGGCCATCTGTGGGGCCAGCAGTTCATGTGGAAGGACCGCACAGTGCTTCAGGAATGATCTGTCACAGGAAACAAAGTGCATTACCACTGTACAGATTGGCTTCCAGAGGTCTGTGTAACAGGTCCCCTGTCTCCTGACATTACTTCTCAGGCTTGACCTATGACCTGGGGTGATTTGGCTTCCTCATCATTATCATCAGCTCAACATATTGATCTCTTCCCAACTTTTATGACCAGAGAAAGTAAAAATTTTGTCACAGGTTTCAGAAAGTGTAAGATAGGGGCAAACATTTCTTAGTTTGGCTCAGGCATCCTAAACCACAATTCCTCCTTTTAAGGATTGGGACAGGGGTGAAGGTTTGGAGTTTGCATTTTAGTTTCTAAATAACGAAGACCTTGTTCCACTGCTTTAATTATAGAGGTTATTTATTCCCTATTCCTATACAAAAAAAGGATTAATTGCACAGTGATATAATGCCATGTTAGAAATAACTAAAATTATACCCTTAATTTTAGGGGACTATACGCTCCCTTTAAGGGGCTAAACCAAAAGTAATGCTCTGACAGAGGAAATCATTTGGCAATAAAAGCAGTAAGATAGACCAGACCTCATATTCTGGATGGTCCTTTGCTCTCAAAACTGGAATTCTGGGCACTTGAAACCAACTTTTCATCCCTGGGGAATCAGCCTTCCTTCTGTTGCAGGATAGACAGTCCCACAGCAATACTGACTGACCATACGGATCAGTTAGCTAGGTGGAACATACTCAAAATGTCTTTTCAAGTACACTGCATTTAATCATCACAAGAAAAATAAATTTTGAAGAAATTACCAAACAGAACTGTCTGAGGAGAATTTGTAGCAGCTAATTCTGCAGATAACTGTATATTCCCTGGCAACCCTTTCCCTGAATGCAGAAAATTAACTGCAGAAAATGTCTTACTTTTCAAGTAATAATAAACCAGCAAATTAATATAGTGCAGATCTGTACCAACGAGCTGTTTTTGCAAAGCAGGTGCCAAGATTCCTCCTCAACTATTCTGGGGCTACCTCATCAGTGAGCAGCAGCCTGGGACATAAGGCAGTGTATTCCATACCTGCTTGAACAGCAGGGGGGAGCTTCAACAGGCAGAATACAGAAACTATTGGGATTTTTAGATAAAATTTGCTCACTGTGTACAGAATGAAAAGAACAATCCTCACCACAATGCACAGTGAGGATTCATTAAACTCTTAAGAAAGAAGCTTGCACTAAGAGCCCTGCTTAGTTAGTAATTATTCATTACTGAAAAAGCTAAGTATGCCAGCAATGACAGTTAATCCCTTCTTTCCCCTCCCTTCTTCCTGCAGAAAGTGGCACAGGAATCCTTCACAACTGCCAGTTTTCAAAAGCTCAGTTCTAGGGCTCAGGATACCCCAGAAGGGATGTCCTTTTCCCAGAAGGGAAAAAGCTTCTCCCATCTCCAAATGTTCCAGCCTTCCAGTAAGTGCTGCCTGAGGTCGACAAGTTCAAGACATAAAGCCAGGCTGCTGGGGAAAATCAGACTTGGTCTGCACACAATGACCTTGTGCAGCAGCAGGTTCAGCCCAGGCACCTGCAACTCGAACGATCACATCCCTCCCTCCCTACCACTGCCTGCAATAGCGACTGCAATGACTGACCCCAGCAAACTGGGGCTTGCCCCAGAAATCGTAGGCAAAAGGGAGGTTTCCTTGCTGCCCTCAAGGAATGGGAAGGTGTAGCCAGTCACTTAGTGGACCGTACAGTGGTAGATAGTGGGACAAGGCATTAATTTCAACACAGGAAACTGGAATTACATACTAGCACAAAGGTTTTCAGTGTGAGTGGAGCCAAACAGTGGTGCAGGCTGCCCAGAGAAACTGTGGAGTCTCCATCCTTGGAGATACTCAAAGCCCAGTTGAACACAAGCCCCAACGACCTGAAGCAGCTGGCCCAGCTTTAAACAGCGGCTGGGCTGGATGACCTTCTAGAGCTGCAACTATTTGATCCTTATTCCACAGTGCCAGTTTTAAGGGAAGTACCTACATAGCTCTGGGGATTTCTTCTTGCTTTTAGCCCTGGAATACAGCAGGATAGCACAGCACTGGAAGGTGAGAACGGAGAAACAGGCACTCTCATTACTTCAATTAATTATTTCAGTTGTGAATAATGAAGGCACAAGGGTATCTTTTTTTGTGCTGTATCTAGGCTGCACAGGTGTGGATACCTTCAGTTGCTACAGTGGATCCTGATATGTAGTTAGGGCTTACAAGCACTTCCAAAACAAGCATGAGCTTGTTGCCAGCTTGAAGAATGTTAGTCAGGTGCTTTTTACAACGTACCCACTCCAACATACACTGTCACACACGTTCAAGGAAAACAAAAACCAAAAAACAAACCACCAAAAAAAAAAAAACCTACTCTGTGTTCAATTAAAGTATATTAAAAGGCAAAAATCAGGGAAGCAAAGCCTATCCTCATGAGAAGACATTAAACCAATGAGAAATTATTTCCCAATGAACCTGTTGGCCACAAAATTCTGAGAACGCACCAGAGAGGTGGCTACTTCAATGCAACTTGCTAATGCCATGCATGAAATGATTCTTGTTCTTACTGTCTGCTCCATCTCAGGGCTCCTTTGAGGTAATTACTAGTAACCTACTATTGCAATCCATTAAACAATTCAACTCTCAAAAAAAAATGCAATAAACTCATCCTTTCCTGTATCAGATTCAGTCTACTCATTCTCCTGGCTACTCCACATACCCAGCTAATATACAATATCAGAAACATCAGCGTTTTCTCCACACTATTAGGTATATAGTATAGAGATGCATATGTCAGGGCCTAATATGCCACAAATATTATCTTTGATAAATTGGTATTTTGAGCAAACATTTCAGAAATAATTCCTATCATTTAAGTCCTCCAGAATATTCAGTTCCCCATGTCATTGCAATTCTCCCTTCCCTCATTCATCTGGATGCTCAAATGCAGGTCTCAAAAACGTGCCTCTCTTACCTTTCCCTGGGACCAGAAAACTAGTTTTGCATATTGACTCATTATTTGTTTCCATGGATGTCTCTGGGCTCCTCTGACAGCTTTATCTTACTGATGAGGATAAATGTGTTTTCAAAAGCTACTGCCAGACTACCCTCACTCCCAGACGTCACAGGACGTAGTTGGCAGAATCTGTCAAATACAACTCAAATGGTCTGAGGGATCTGAAAATCACAACTGATAGTTTTGAAAACACAGTTGGATACACAGCAGCTTTGCGTAGGTCCACTTCACCACCAGCACACAATCCCTTCCTGCCTTTTTCTTTCTCCTGGTCGCCATGGGAATTATTAATTTGAAACACAAATTAGAAAGTAGCAGTGATATGACTTCAATATTTCTGAAAATGAGATTGCTTTTTCTCTTCAGATTCTGCCAGTACTCATATCTAGAAACATTTTGAAGCATAAAGGAAACAAACTAAAGGAAGCTAATTTAAACTTTAACCAGAATCCTGTAATGGTTTGGGACTTCTATAGAGACTGCTTCTGCTGGCATCAAAATCTGACTCTGGAATGTTCATTACCAGCCACCAAACCCTGTGTGTAGACTCAAGCACACACATACAATGCAGCATAGCTAAGCCTTGCTACCACACTTCATCTTCATGAGTGAGAAGATCAAGTGGCCGTGGCACTTGAAAATGATCCAGGGTATCCTTTCTAGCAAAGACAAATACAATGCTCATATCAAACCTGAGCTGTTGTGAGCTGCACACTGACTGACACCAGTACATTAAGCTTGTGTGTTCTCATAAGGCACTGCCTAAACAACTCTTTTTAAAAAGAATAAAGCAAAATCATTCAAAATGCCTTCCCTTAGGCTTGTATAAGCAGTAGAAGTGTTCATGTGCACATGTGTGAGCTGGTGTTTGCAGTGTGCCTGCAGTTCTGGCATTACTGGGTGGCACTTTTGAACTGAAGAAGAAAACTTCCTACATTTAAGATTTATAGCCTTTGCTGAGGTTCATCTCAAATGGAGCAGCATGTCACCTGCAGTGATGTACACCCAGCCAGAATACACAGCCTTCTCTCATTCCCAACAAACATAAACACCAGAGCAATCAAAACCAGAAACTGAGAAGCTATTTCTCTTCTTGCATTGCCAGGAGTGCTTTTTGAAGCACGTTTTAGATCAGGCCAGCATTCCTGAAACACACAGGACCTGCTCAGGCTGGTTTATAGCTGCTCCAAGACTCAGGAGCCCCACAGCAGCTACGGCACACGTTGGGGTATTCCTGTGCTTCATGGATCTTTGTAGGTGGTCAAAACTGCCAGTTCATCAGGCATCATCTGCATGTGTCACTTTCTAGATGGAACCAGCCAGGATCCAAGCCAGTGCTAGGCTCAGTTCCTCTGAAGTGTTGCCCAAGTCACAGGTCTGACTGGGTGCTCCATCCACCTCACTGCAGTCGGTGTAGCTAAGAGAGAGCAGGGCACACACAGATCCCTCTCCCACTTCCCAAGGGATCCGTCAGTGAGAGATCCTAAGCTGTCCTTGCAAACCAGCAATTACTGGTACCTCGAGATCTCTGTCTGCACAAGGTTACCTGGCACAGCTGCAGCTTTAGAGGTATTTTTCAATAGGCCATTTTGGGATGCAGCCAGGTCTTTACAAGGTCCTGTAATTTCAATAATGAAATTAAAACCAGAATTTAGCACTTGTGGGACTGAAGGAAAAGAAACATGGGGCTAAGTAATGCCTGCTCACATTTTTTCTTTATGACATCTCTCAATCTGCTAAATAAAAATCACACAATTCTTCATGATCAAGAATGCAAATCACAAATCCAGCTTCTTGATAAAGTAGCAAGCATAAAGCTGGAAGTCTTAAAGGGGTATACATGGCCAAATAGAAAATATTACTTGTTCTAGAAAAATTACATGAATGGACAGATTTCATCCATAAATCCAGTGTTTGCCATGCTTAGTTGATCTGGACCAGTGTATTTAAATGAGCTAGAATCCATAGAAATCTTTTTAACAAAAATAGTAAAAATTAAAAAGCTATTTAAGTATTAGACAGAACATTTTGGTCCCAGACAGGACTAGCATTCTTTTGAGATATCTGGGAATATACTCTGGTTAGAACTTCATTTCCACTGAAAAGAAAAAAGAGAAAGAGGAAAGAAGGCCCTTCCTGCCTTAAGTGATTCTGAAAAACCTTCCCTTGAATCACATATAAATTCAGTGGAGGCCAAATCTTAAGGTCCGCTTTTCATGCATGGGGTTTATATGGAGTGCAGACACTATATATGCCAAAGGCCTGAAAAGCCAAGACTCACAGGAAATCAGAACACATCTGGCCCCAACTCAGCTTTGCCATCAACCATAACTCAAATGTTAATGCAAAGAGTCAAAGTTACTTCTTAATTCCTGAATTCCAACTAATATGAATTTTAACTACCGATTTATAATCCCATGTGTCCCTTCAATGAACAGGAGTGAGGAATGAAAACCAAATCTGCAGCAAAGCCTCGAACAGAAAAAAAGCTGGTAATGGCTGCTGTACAGTCACAAATTATATTAGTAATGTGATCTGGCAGTTTTACTTGGGTCCCACAGCTGAGGCTTAATCACATCTTTGACACAGCTAAATTGCTAGGATACAATGGGACCTGTAGCTAATAGCATTGCTTCAAAAATAAACAAACTCCTGTACTCCTAAAATGATTATAAGGAACTCCCATGTATTTTACATGACCTGCATCTACTTAACCATCCTGTTCTGAGGCGACATCACGAGTACCCAGCCTGTTTTGTGTCTTTATGCTGGGAAGGGATCAGACAGTGCTTTGCAACAGGCATTTTCTGCTGTTCTCAAATGCTCTCTTGGTTTACACTGATGTCTAACACAGCAGCAACAGAGAGCAGGAAGATTCTGTTCTTATTTTTAACAAGAGAAAACAAGAGAGTGTAGATAGCACAATCACAGCTAATAGCGAGGACATGGGGCAGATAAAAAGAAGTAGATTTAAACACTGTGCCTAGTTTCTGTGTCACAGAAACTCTCAACCCCAAACTTCATCACTCAGTGCTGGAAAACTGCATCCCAGCATGGCGAGGCTCAGGGAGGTACCAGCTATCTGGCATCTCCCCTGGCACCATCATATCCACAATTTGCCCCTTATTTGGAAGCTTCCTAACCTTTTTCTGTTAAAACTACTCATCCTTAGGAAACACAGAACACTTAAATTAACTGAAGCCAGCTGATTTTTGACTGAAGTGAGGGTTCCTGAGCTCCGGGATACCCAGTCAGCAGCCCAGAGTTCCATCAGGACCTGGCAGCCTTTGGGAGCCAATCAGGCGAGGGGGCATTGCCAGGAGCATCCAAAGGAAATTTAAGTGTCTCCAGCAAGCGTGGCAAACAGGAACAGGCAAACAAGGCACAACAGGTCAATAAGGTAGGGCTCAGAATTTAGAGAGTCAGTCATCACCTAGCAGTCTGGAAGAGGACTAACCAGGGTTTCAATATGGTCAGAAACTACTATCAGAAGGAACGTGATGACCCAGACACCTCACACATCAACATGCAGCTGTCCAGGTCTCTGGCTGCAGTGAGTGCCTGAGCTTGTCACCAATGCCAGAGGGCAGTGGAGACATCTGCTCGAGGTGTGAACAGAGGAACGATCTACTCAGGCTGATGGCACAGCTGAAGAAAGCAGTGAAGAGGCCAAGGAGTATTAAGGAGTACAAGAGAGATAGCTCACTGAACTGTAGCTCGTGTGCCCCGGTGAAGGACCTCCAGAAACAGGGTGTCAAGCTGCAGGAGACAGTCAAAAGACTGAGAGATATTGTGGAGGATGAGAGGAAATTGGACAGCTGGTTCCAAGCCCCTGTGGTGGTGGAACCACAGCCTGCTATGGACAGGCCAAAAATTCACATCCAGACACACACAGAAGGGAGGGAGGGCATTAACACAGGAGCTTGGGATGTAGTGGGGGGAAAAAAAAAACCTACTATAACAAAAGGAAGAGGAAAGGAACTAACAAAAGGAAGGGACTTCCTTCACAGCTGGACATTCCTGCCCAGCTGGACATGCCCACTCAGTACCACTTGGTAGCTCTGCAGGCTAACGAGGAAACACCCACACACTGAAAGAACTGCCAGAGCTAAGCAGAACAGCCCAACCTGCTCAGCAAATACAGAAATTAACAATTAGTTCAACCAAGAAAAGGCAGTGGGTGATAGTAGTGGGTGATTAAGAGGTACAGAGGCTCTCATCTGTTGGCCTGAGCTATGCTCAAGGGAAATGTGCTGCCTTCCAGAAGCCTGGATCAGGGACGTTACCGGTCCATCTGACAAAGAAGGAAAAAACCCTCTTGGGTCAGGAACTTGCCAGACTGGTAAAGGGGCTTTAAACTAGATTTGTCAGGGCATCTATCCATCCATCCTGATCCTGCCAGTCAGATGCCAAAACCTGTAATGGATGCCTGGAACAGTGTGAAGGGATACCAGACGTTCTGGTGTCCTGGGTTACAGAAGGAGAGTGTTAGTATGGGGTGTAACCAAACTGTGCATTCTACTCCCCTCCGCTGCCATTTCTGACAAACTGTTAACGATGGGTCATTCGCATGCACCCGACACCTCAGGCTGCAAGCTGGGTGTTAAAGAAATGAAGAAGAGGCAAACCCTGCGAGGTGGGGTAGTGTTTCTTCATTTTGTCTTCACAAATGACTCAGCCGTGATAACTCCCTCCGGGGAAGCACCAGCAGTTACACTCATCCTGAGGGTGTCATGGATGCTAATGGGCCAGAATGGCTACGGGGCTCCAGCATAAGGGGCAGCTGTATCAACCACTCCCAAAAATATCCTATGACTCACAGAATTAAATCACTCCACTGTGAAACTCCCCACCCTAGGGAAGGTACTGAGCACTCCCTCCTGACCTTATGTAATTAGGAACTTAGGACACCACCATCACCACCATTCGATGGATTGAGAGGAGGACTAGAACTTCCACAGGACCACTGTTTTCGACAAGACTGAAACCATCACTTCAACAGGACTGCAACCACTGTTTAATCGGACTGTGACCACCACCCTGACCAACAGGGTGCCAGGTTGTAGTCTGACTTTGTGGGTTTAAGCCTGTTTTCTGTGTGTTACTGCATTTTCAGTAATCTTTTTATTAAATTGTAACTCTGACCTGAAATCTCTCACAGGGTATAATTGTATGGAGTTCATTAATCCCACTGGTTTACTTTCAAACCAGTACATCCAGCCATCAAGTTGGCTTTACCAAGGAGCTGGCTCAGATGTCTGTACACAAACCCACATGGTATGGGGAACAAATAAGAGGAACCAGAGATGTGCACACACCTGCATGGGTATGATATCACTGGCGTGGCAGAGACATGGTGGGATGGCTCCTATGACTGGAGCACTGGAATGGAAGGTTTCAGGCTTTCTGGGAAAGACAGGCCAGGGAGATGAGGAGAGGATGTAGCCTCCATGTCAATGGTCACACACCCCTTTTCTTACCACCCACCCCACAGAATGTGCGAGACACTGAGGATGAACTCCTGGCACTAGTGACATAAAATGAGCCCCACAACTAACTTAGGTAGGACCAGGGTTTTCCCCCAAGTTGGATCATTTTCTTTCTTTCTTAAATTAAGGCTTGTACTAAAAGAGCTATGTTGAACTACTATTTTGGCTGCATCCATTAGAGTGACAATTCTTCTTAATTTCAGATGATACTTCTTTTCTATTTCTGAATTTTTAATTAAAAATACTTTTTCTTTACTACAGGGAGTCTATCTGATCCAATCAATGTCAGTATAAGCCTGGAACCTTCTCCCCATCTTTAATCAGACAGACATCAGACTTCACATGTATGTCAAAAAGAGCTCATTTCAATGCATTTCAGACAACACAGGTGCTTCACAAGGGGTTTACGGTTGTGTTCTCTTCTTTATTAACCATAGCATGTAAAGTAAATACACAAAGGCAGCTCTCAAAAAGAAAAATCCCAGAATGCTTTTGGGGGAAAATACATCTAAACAACTGCTGTTCTCTAATGTGTTACTAAAGACACCATCATCCCTCATTGCTCCAGAAATGCCTTTAATTAAATAAGAATCTATTAAAAATATGGTGTCCCTCAGTGTAAACTCCCACCCACACCCTTCTCTTTCAATTTAAAAAGTGATCTATTTTGCCTTCTCCCTGCCTAGAAGCTCATTAGAAACAGCTCCTTCTGCACATATGCATCACCTAACAGAGACTTGGAGGGAGACCGACAGAAGAAAGGGAAAGAAAGAAATTAGAAAGTGAATTAAAGTAGTAGACCTGCAAGACAAAGAACACCTGGTCCTCACAAGGGAACAGTGAAGACTGAGACATGAATGCTGGTACCATGAGATTGCAACAGAAGCTGTTGCTTAACTTTGCAGCAGAGATGCAATGCTGCTCTAACTAAATTCAATTATCAGCAACAGCCAAGGCAAATCAGACAGGTCTATCACTTCTCTTTCTCTGGGTGGCAGAAGGTCCCCATTAAACATGCCTTAAACTTCAAATGGAGGCACCAAGCATGGTGTCACACACACAGTCACTACCTGCCCAGTCTTAGGTAAAGCACATGGGATGGTTCCCTGCTGCTCTCCTTCCTCAGTCCCCACTTCCAAACATTGCCCACCTCATCTGTTGTCTGAAAACTCCAAGCTGGTCAAACCAAAAAGAACAACAACTTATTCCCTCTCTGAGAGCTAAAGAAGTAACAAAATCAGCAACCCAAGGGCAGCCAATTCTTCTGTCCTTTTTCTACTACAGAGCTTTACTTGAGGAATTAACTCCTAACAGTTCATTTCAAAATGAATTTTCCATCTTGCAAGAACTTTTCCCACTTCATGTCAGATACCCCAAGGAGCAACATGGCGTTTGTTGGTGGTAAGCTACTCCAACACAAAGCTCCCTTTGAGCTTTAGTCCATGGCAGCATAAATGATAAAGTACTGAGCAGAAGAGAGCTGGAGAGCGACTTTTTACAAGGGCATGCAGTGACAGGACAAGTGGGAATGGCTTCAAACTGACAGAGGGCAGGTTTACATTAGATATTAGGAAGAAATTCTTTCCTGTGAGGGTGGTGAGGCACTGAAACAGGTTGCCCAGAGCAACTTGAACCCTGGAAGTGTTCAAGTCCAGGTTGGATGGGGCTTTGAGCACCCTGCTCTAATGGAAGGTGTCCCTCCCTGTCCTTGGCAGGGGGGTTGGAACAAAGTGATCTTCATGATCCCTTCCAGCACAAACCACTCTGATTCTGTAATATTTCCTCAACATCTCTGACACCAGAAGGGATGAGAAGGAGAGAAGAGGCATCACATGAGCCCTGGGATGGAGACAAATTCAAAATGCGGTAAATCTGTCTGCCTTAATGAGAGGAGGGGCTGAGAATTCACATCTAACCTTCATCCATTGCTTAAAATATCTGCAAAGAACAATTTGAATTCCACGTTTAACCAGGGTCTTTTATACAACTCTCCAGATAGACTTGCCTAAAAGGTGACTTTACTCTCTAGATAGGTTCCACTTGTCCTGCACTGATCTCTGAACATAAACCTGCACCTCCTGATACTTGAGCTGTAAAATTATACAAGCCACATGCCTTTTTTTTTTTTTTTGCCTTTTTTTTTTTTTGTTTTTAATTAGTTGTTTCTGCAATGGATTTTTAAGTAACTTCATACAGCTGCCCGTCCAGCTGTCTGGCAGTCCCTTCAGTACTGTGGTGGGAACATCCTCTTGTCTATCTCTTGGAAGGCTGTGCTAGAAGGGACTAAGAGAGGCAACCCAAAATGAAGCCCATACCTAAGAGTGACTGCAGTGTTATTTATTTTGGAATGTTTTACTAGATTTACTCCTTCACACGTGAGGGATCTATCCTTCACCTAAATTAAGACGAAATTTGCTCCAACACAAATTTTCATTATCAGTCATCCCTGTCCAAGACCAGTGCTTTCAGAAGATGATGCAGTGTTTCACTGAGGGAGACTCCTAGGAATTTCTTTGCCTATGTATGTAAAAACAAAGGGATGAAGTATGACAAAATATCTTACTGACCTAAGAAAAAGAGTATCCAGAAAAGATTTTTTCTTCTCCCCCCAACAATAAATTAAGAACAGTTCACCTTGTCCTTTATTCTGCAGTTGCAGAGTCACTTACTTGCTGAATTCTCCCTTTCTTGTGAGAGTTTTGTTCTTTATGATTGTGAGGCTCACACTTGTGAGAGAGGACAGACAGCAAAAGCTCAAAACCAGATGGAGGAACTTGCAGTCACGCCAAGGAGCAACCTTGTTTAGATTTTTAATAATGCCAACATATTAAGCAGAACTGTGACAAGAAGAAGAGACTTGACGCAGCCAAGGAGGTAGCTAGAGTTTTAATAAATCCTTTGCCTATTTGGGAAGTAGGAGTGTGAGAGACTGCTGATTCCGGCACGTAAAACTGAGGTAGGAGCTTGGAAATCAGACCTGTTACGTTACTGGACTACTGCTGGGAAACCACATGGGAAGACATAACTTTGTATTTTAAAATTTAACTAGTGAACTCTTGGTTTCTAATGTTTTTTCTTTGAAAACATTTTAAAAATGACAGTAAATAAAAAAATTACGATCTCAGGTAATTGTAGGAAGCAATCCCAAGCTCTTAGAGCAAGCTCTCCCAAGTGTTTAGAGTGATAGGATCTAAGGCTACAGAATACTTCACATTTTGCCACACACAGTTGTTTCAAATTGGAGGTTATACACCAGGAGCTCACTTTCAGCCTTTTAGCCTCAGACAAAGGCAAAGATAAAGCCTCAGATAAAGGCTGGGCTGAAACCACAGCACTGCCGGCAGGTTTCCGTTCACAAAGCACCTTGGCAGGTTCTGTGCCCAAGTGCCTGGCTCAGCTGGGTGTCTGAGGGAAGGGACTGCCCTGCTCCTGCTGCACTGGCACTCCAGGTGCCCTCCCTATTGCCTGTCCCTGACCCCATCTCCTCCCCATGGGGACTCCCCAGCACTTGGCTGTACCATCAAATAATATCTTGCCTTGGCCTCTGACAATGCTTTCATCTGGATCTGGGAAATGTCGCAATTTCTGATTTCTCCACTTCTTGATCTCGGCCCACACTGACTGCCTTCTGTTCTGGGCTCAAATGGAACTATGGGAAGCAAACTTATTTGTGATTGACTAATGCAGCCCTACCCCTAACAGCTGCAAAGCAAGTCTCCTTGCAAAAGAAATACTGCAGGATCAGAAGGTCTGTCAGTAAAGCAAAATATTTTGTTTAGTCCTTAGTAATTAGGAAGAACAAAGAAAAGGAAAGAAAAAGTGGCAGAAAGTATAAAAACATTAAAAGCAACTAATGTACAATTTTATCAATGCCCACTTTCAGGTCACAAGAAAAATACCATTTTATTTCATCAGTAGCTTAAAACAAAGGAGATACTGTTTTCAACAAAGATTTTTACCACTACCTTCAATGGGAAGGAAACAGAAAAGAAGAAAGGAAAACAAAAAAGCCTTTAAAGACAAGTTTTGCCCTTTGACATGCAGACCTGTTACTACACTGATGGAATGTCTATCACAGAATCATGGAATATGCTGAGTTGGAAGGGATCCAACAGGGTCATAGAGTCTAACTCCTGGCCCTGCATGGAACACCCCAAGAATCCCACCCTATGCCTGAGAGCACTGTCCAAACACTTCTTGAGCTCTGTCAGGTTTGGTGCTGTGACCACTTCCCTGGGAAGACTGTTCCAGTGCCCAACCACCCGCTGGGTGAAGAACCCATTCCTGAAATCCAACCTAAACTTCCCCTGACACAACTTCAGGCCATTTCCTTGTGTCCTGTCGCTGTCACCACAGAGAAGAGGTCAGTGCCTGTCCCTTCACTTCCCCTCGTGATGAAGCTGTAACTGCAATGAGGTCTCCCCTCAGTCTCCTCCAGGCTGAATAGACCGAGTGATCTCAGCCACTCCTCACACGGCTTCCCCTCAGGGTCCTTCACCATCCTCGTGGCCCTCCTTTGGACACTCTCTCATGGCTTAATGTCTTTTTTATGTCGTGGCACCCAAACTGCCCCCAGCACTCGCGGTGAGGCCGCCCCAGTGCAGAGCAGAGCGGGACAATCCCCTCCCTTGCCCGGCTGGCGATGCTGGGCCTGATGCCCCCAGGGCACAGCTGGCACTCCTGGCTGCCAGGGCACTGCTGACTCACATTCAGCTTTCCATCGACCAGGAGCCCCAGGGCCCTTTGCACAGCGCTGCTCTCCAGCCTCTCATGCCCCAGTCTGTCCGTGCATCCAGGGTTGCCCCATCCCAGGTGCAGAATCTGGCACTTGCCCTTGTTGAACTTCATGCAATTGGTGATTCCCCATCTCTCTAATTAGGTCTGTGCACAAATGGCATCAGGACATTCATGTCTCAATGAATGCTTCAAGTACTAGAGTCTTAGCAGGAGATGCTGTTCATACTGTCTGTTATGGATATAAGCCTTGTCTTTCCTATGAAGAAAGGCATGTAACAGTTGTTTGAGTAATTACAATCCAATTACTGCCCCTGGACAGACCTGTTCCTTTGCAGGAATACATCTGTACGTTTGCATATATTCAGACTGAAGATAACAGAAATCATCTTGTCCAGATACAGAACAATCCTGTTCTAATGTACCTGGTTTGTCAATGAACATAAGAAGTGACATCGTCCCAAGACATCCAAGGGTACACTGTGGACACTGCTTGGAGGTGCAGGACAAGGAAAATACAGTGACAGCACAGCGGCTACATGTACCCAGCCTTCCACTCAAGGCCAAGGAAGAACACTTAAGCACTGTCTGGGTGTGCACTAAGTTGAATATTAATGTGCAAGATAGTGACTGGAACCTTTACTATTTAAATTACTTGTTTCTATGTTATAGTGAAGGCCAAGTGACAGAAATAAAACATTACTTCTCTTGGTACTCTCTACTTAAATTGCAGCAATAAATATCTTTAAGAGTAGTGTTGTCAAATCTCAAGTACAGGTTCATCCCTCCAGATTGTACATCATGCTAACTTGTTATCTTCCATTTCATTATGAGCTTTCATAAATAAACTGGGAGCTACCTCTCTCCCAGGCTGGCTATTTCCAGAATTTGTTTCCATAAGAATTCCTGCTCCTCTAATCTTCCCACACGAGAAACTGCTTTATTTCTGCTGAAAGCAAACTAGCTCTATGTACCTGCCCTAGGATCTGTTCAGTAGCTATAAGGATTCAACTTCCTCGCATTTCACAACTTCAAACAAAATGTAAAGAATGTTTCTCACATACTTAGAGCACATGAATCTCTTGCAACCCACCTTTTAAATAAACTCCCTTCCTTTTTCCAAAAGAGAAATAATGATAGATTGAAAATACAAATTTCTAATTTCCTAACCAAAAGAGAATGAAACCAAACTGATTTTCAAACAAGTCTGAGAAAGGACTCAAGTAATAACTGAAAAACATGCTTTCACCGATGTGCAAAGGCTGTGATTACCTAACATGATTTCCCTTTCAAAACTCTCCATTGCTGTGAGTCACAAATGTCTTTGACAGTAGTTTGCTGACAATCTCCCATATGCTGGTTGTCTCAAAAATGCACACAGCTTGTCCAGCAAGGTGCTAAACCTCAGCATTTTGCAACCCCCCAGTTTATCTAGCAATTATACGTGCTAAAAAACAAAAACCAAAACAACAACAACAAAAAAAAACTAATAAAAAAACCAAACCAACCAAACAAACAACCAAATAACCAAAATAAGCAAAAAACCCACCCCAAGCTGCTTTTTGCTCAAAAATGTTTATAATCTTTTCAGCTATTTCTGAGAGTGAATACAAGAACAGAATGCCCTGGTACAGACAGTAGCTAAAAGCAAGGGGCAGCTCTGTTTTGTGGTTGTTACATGTATTGCTGACAAAGGAGATGCTGTTTGGTAACTAAATATATAAAAGATTGGTATGGGCCTTTATTTCTATTTCCTGATTTAACTTTTCTTTCAGAACATCACTGCTTTGGCTTGCACACTTTGTCTTCCAGTAAATCACAGCATGCACTTGCAAAAACAGAGGGAGTCACCAGCTTTTCCCAGGCACTGAAATGGTGATTAGAAAATCATCCTCTATCATAAACTGCAGGTCTGAACCTGAAGAGTGATACATAGGCTGGAAAAAGAAGGCAGTTAAAGGTGAGAAAGGGAACTGTTTCATGGAGCACAGAGAGATTTACTGTCTATTTAATTACTTTTTTGTGGTTTGCACTGGCAGAAGGCTTTAACTGAAACTCTTACAGGTTTGGAGCATGCAGGAGTCCATAAACATGCACTTGTCCAGGCAGTGACACAAACTCAAATCACATCCCAGGGACCAACTGGTTTGTGAAGTTTTCCATGAGATGCTGCCTGCTCATGGCACCAGGGTACAAAGCAGCACAGATGTGAAGTTGGCAGCGCTGCAGAACAGCTCAGCCCTGGATACCTCTGCTTCAGCAACAGAAGACAAAAATAGATGCAAGTTTTACAACTTGCAAACCCAGCTCCTCATTCTTTTCCTTCAAACCTCTTCCTACACCTTTAGATCTTTCTAAGATGTTTACTCATCTCCCCCACCCCCAAGACCTTGCCTGCAGCATAGCAGTATATGAATTTGCCTGGCAACCTGACATAAATATCCAACCAACCAGCAAACAAAGCCTGGCATGCTCTTAGCTGCAATGTTTCTGTGCACAGCCTTACAACAAATCAGAGATGGCCACCAGGCAAGGAATCAACTCATTTTCGTTAGCTCAGTTTATAATCTAAAGTTTGTGGGGAGAGGTGAGCATTTCCCTTCCTTTATTTTACTTCTTTGCAATGTTCACAACTCAGCTTTAGACATCTCTCTCCATCTTTTCCCAGAAAATGCAAAGCACTGTATCTTCCCTACCCGTAAACTGGTTAGGTAAATAACTCTACTGGGGTGAGGTGAGATAAAGCACAAGGAAAGGTGAGATGTGAGTGAGGGGAGATGCACTGGAAAACACACAGAAATGAGCTGTTTGACTGACTCAGCCTGGGATCCCGTGGGTGACCAGCACCCAGCCCTCCTCACTGAAACCCACTGCAAGACCTGAGCTGTGCCTGATGCTGAGGCCATTCCCCCAAGGTATGGCACTGGATGGGATCATTTCAGAATCAGCACATCACAAAAGAGATTGGGTGTGGGGCAGGAATCTGTGCAAAACATCACAGACAACCTTCTTCAAGATTTTGGCTAACGCTAGTCTTCACAGAGCCGTGAGCTGGCCCAGGGGAAGAGAGGAGTACGTGCCCTGAGTGGCTCCTTGTGTCCCAGCTCAGAGCTGGTGGCTTTTCACAGCAGTTCCAGCAGATTATGGGAGCTACACCCTGTGCAGAGAGCGGTGCTGCACCCAAGCATTGCATCTTTGTCCCTCCCTTCTCTGGGGACACGCAATACTCCATGAGCGCTTCAGAGGTCAGTGCCTTCTCTGGACCCCAAACCAGCAAACTTCAAGGTAAGTGCATAACAAGAAACCCCCATCTCATTTCTTTAAACTTACTAATGTGGAACAAATAAACGAGACCCATTTGCTGGGTCCTCAGCTCCAGCAGAGTTGACAAGAAGGTAAGATGGTGTGGTATTAATAGTTCCATCATAACTGAATTGTTACATTCCATCCTACCCCCACAAAACAGATCCCTTGAGACTGGAACACAAAACACAGGACCAAGCCAGAAACAAAGTTTCACCCCATCCATATTGGCCCCTGCAAATGCAGTAGCCTACACAAAGGTTTGAGTCACTGCTGAGCTCATGGGAGCCCATCCCACTGCTTCTACCCTTTGTATGTGCTATAAAGAGCCCAAATAAGAGAACCCCCATAAAAGAAGTAGATGAGGAAGGCTGGCACCTGTGTCGTGCTTTGACACATCACAGAAGTACTTTTTACCTTTCGTTTCAGACAAAGTGTTGCAGTGCAGAAATACCAGAACCTGGTTTGTGTGGGATGGAGGTAAACTTGAATGGCAACAGGCCTTGTAAAAAAGGCCAGTAGGCTGTTCCACATGTGCTGTTCTGCAGAGTGGCATGGCTGGAGTGAGGGATGAATGGAAACCCTTAATTTCCACTGTGCTGTTGTTTCCCCAATCCCCTTGCTAACTAAATGGTTAGCAAGAGTGCACATCACAAGAGTAAGGTCAAGAGAGAGGTAGGCAAGTTAAGGTAAAAATATTTCCTGCAACTGCTACTGCAGACTTGGAAATTCAGCACACAGATCTTTGCTCTTCCCTCGCTCCTCAGCTCTGACTCGCCGGGTCGGGTCCTTTCTTTTGTGGCTGGTGCCACCTAACACCGGGTCTGGCTGGCTGCTCCTGATCATTGCTACAGCACACACTGCAGGGGGTTTAGCACACACAAACCTGAGTACTTCTCAAACTACCTGACAATGCACCTCTTGGGCAAGGCTCTCAGACACTTAGCTTTGTTTACCTGAAAGAAATGAGAGCAAGCTTGCAGGATACATCAAATGCATTCATGTTTTGTCTTTCCCCACAGGAAACAGTGGGAGCAGAGTCAGGCTTCAAAAGAGCTGGCAATGCTTCAGCAGAGCAGAGGTAGGCAAAAGCAGAGACTGATCCAGCACCCGCATTACCAGAGACACATGAATGCAAATAGACAACAACTTTCGTGGTAAACTATCTTCCTCTGCCCTCAAGAGCTTCATTTTACACAGGATGGTGTTTTACACAATACGACTTCTACTACTTGGGAAGGCTCACACTGCATATTTGGAAGAATCAGTCAGTGTACCAAGTGACATTTGGATTCTTATTTTCATAACCCAAGGAATATAAACATTCTTTCCCGTTTTTATTTTACTTTCTAAAACAAAAGCTTGCATTGAGAGAGATTCTGGAACACTTGGGAAAGAGGCTGGTAACACAGAATAGCCCTGAGGTACAAAAAGGGGGTAGCTTTGTTTATTCTTTTAAGAAAAAGAGAGGAAAAGCTAATCCAAACAAACCACATTCATTTTGTCTTGTTGGTCAGGTATGGAGAAATCACATCAAACACCCAAATTATACACCATGTCTTTGGAAACATGAAACACAAGCTAGTTTGTCTGATAATGCTCATTTTACAGCTTCACTGGATAAACTAAAGAAATTAATGCTTCAGGCAGTTACCCAACAATAATAATTGCCAAGACCTCCATCATTAAAATCATGTTGTGAAACTAGATAAAAGCAAGGCCTGTTTTGATCAGACCCCACATCCATGTAATGCTCACAATCAGCCTATAGAGCCACACACTGTGCCCAAAATCAGGCTTCCCTTTATTACTGCCCTGAGCTGATGTGACCACACTGTCCTGGGCACGGGCACCGTGATGTAAACAAGATGTAACCTCTCAGCTGAGGGTCTAAATGGCAACGCACAACAGACAAAAAAAATGAGTGAAACCAACAAGTTTGACCTCTACACAGGTGTTTCAAAATGTGCTTTAAAATATTCAAATTAATCTAAAATTCATTAACACCATGACAAAGAGAAGCACATGTATTTCATTCTGCTAATTGCAGTAACCCTCTCACTCTGCAGTTAAAGTTTCTTACTCCACAGACCTCAGAAATAGATTGCTGTTCAAGCTATTGAGCAAGGTCATATTATGGCAGGTGCTACTCAGTATTATCTCAGTTACTAGTGCAAGGATATATATCTATATTTTTAGTGCATATGCTTGATCTTTTCCCCCAGAGAAAAACAGAAGTGGCACATTTAAAGCATATGGATGAAACACAACATTTTTGAAGTGGCACCGGTGACAGTAGCAGCAGTGCTGGCAGCATGTTAGCATTTGGCTAATTGAGCCATTCAGGTTAATGAGCTTCACAATTATGAGGATCAACTGGAAAAAATAATTTCCTTAAGACCATAACCATTGAGAGCTTGCTCATCTAAGTTTCCAGAAGAATCCTATTTGTATTGAGGAGGAATGAAGACACAAATCAGGGAGTGAAAGGAGCCCCTCCCACAGCCCCACATACTCCCCAAGAAAACAGGACTCTCCCAGACACTCCCTATTTGAGATGCCAAACTGGAACGACAAAACAAGCCCCTTACTGACAGCAAATTGTGCAGACTCTCCAACTCCTTCCTTCCAGCAGAATAATTAACAATGCTGGCAAGTACATTATCATAAACTTCAGTGTTAACACCCCCACTGCAAAGAACAAAGGCGGTTCAGATCCCTCCCAAGCTCCTGCTGCAGACTGGGTGCTGATTCTGACAAGTTGCTCTGTGCCAATTTAGATTCCTTTCACATTTGGAAGATTATGTTCATAACCACAAGCTAGAGAATATTTTTTAAGTGATGCTGGAAAGCAGGGAAAACAGTGCTCTGAAAACCTGCAAGCCAGCCTAGATCACCTCCTGGTCACACTGTTGATTTAGCTGCCCCAACTCAAACAAATAGTTTGTAACAATCACATGTAGTCTCCTTTATCTCAAAGGGTCCTAAAGTTCTGCTAGACAGACTGGATCTTGCATGCTTATTACCAGTCACCCTTCCCCTGGATACGCCTACAGGTCGCAAGAAGCCAGATATCTGTAAAGGTAGGTCCTCAACACTTTCAGCAAGAGGCTTTTCCCCACTTCAGATACACAGCAAGCAGCTGACAACAGGCAGCAACATTTCAGCTCTGGGCAAACCTTCAGCCGTGGCCAATGTACAGTGGCTGGTAGCCACTCTGCACTGGAGGGAGGCCACTGGGAGAACAAGGTGGTGACACCTGTGTTAGCTGCCCAGCTGGAGCCTGCTCATCACTCCACTTGTTAGTAAAGCCCACAACTTGAAAATCTAGTAAGGTGGCAGGTTGTTTTGGAGGCTTATTTTGACACAAAAGCAACAAGAGTGCTTTGCTACTCGTGTCTGGTGGCTGTGCAGCTTTCATTTGGATACAACTTTGTGGATAAAATCCACCCCCAGGGTGTTTTGAGATTAATACAATACGCTCAGTGAGATGTTTTCTGTGCTACTGCAGGTGCTGTGAGGTGTTACAGCTCAAAAGGGATAAGCAAGTGGATTCTCTAGTGTTTCTGATCCATGGTGCCAAGAGCAGACTTCAGGTTACCACACTTTGGTTTTAGTTATCAACCCCAACTGGTCTGAGTGCAACCCAAACCCAAGCACTGTCCCTTTGCATGCATCACACTTCTACTCCATGAAGATGGAGGTTTACAACACAGGAATAATTTCTATAAACAGCCTTGGGGATGGGAGTCTGTTAAACATATTTTCTCTTTCTTTCTACCCCATAGCCAGGACAATGTCTCTGGTTGTTAGGTTGGCACTTGGTTTTCTTTTGGAGGTAGTTAGGCAAGGAAGGGGAAACAGCTACTTTGTATTTTTAATGGATTCTACTGAGCAAGACTGGATTTCTAAGGAAAAACCAACAGCAACAGAGAGGTATGTCTTTCAACGTGCTCAAACAAGTAATTAAAAAAAAACCCAATCCCAGGTGCTTCACTACAGATACTTTCTGTGGCTGTCAATTTATTCAGCAAAATTCTCTTTGAAACAGCTGTCACAAACTCTCCAAGTGTGACAACAAAAGCTGACATTTCTAGGAGGCAAGTGATGTCAAAGTGCAGCAACCTTCTTCATGAGGTAACAAGACAAAGAAGATTATCATGCACTGGGAAAATGAATCACCCATAAAGAAACAACTGCACTGTAAAAATAAACCAACCAAGGTTCCAACCAAACCAAGCCAGGCCATCCCTTACCTCTTCTGCCCCTTCCAAATACCTCTGGTTGCTAGCATCCAGGATGAACTGTGGCACTTTATCCGATATTTATATACAGCCACTTTGCAGAGCAACCCTCAAGAGCTGGGGAACATAGTGTTTCTGCATCTTTTACAGAAAAAAAAGTCCCTCTCACAGAGAGCAAACCTGTTTTTTACCTGACCTTTGTCAGCTGAGGATGCTGCACTACCTCTGGATGTAAGTAGTAACAATGGATATGAGCTGCCTTGTTTACTCAATGTTAAGTATTAATAAGACCTGTGGTATCTCAGCCACGGCCACACTGCACTAGGAAAGATTTCCCAGCATAAGCAGCTTTATACAAACACCAGCCCAATCTCTGTGAAGGACAGTGCATCCCAGGAACAAAAGCAATTAAAGGTATTTCCATGTTGCTCAGGAGAACCATGTGGTAAAATAAAGGGTGGGGAAAAATATAAATCCACATTTGTAGAAAAATATAATTCCTTCTTTGTAGAAAACTCAGCTGTTTATCAATCAGAGAACGCTTATTTTCATCTGCAAGAAATACAGATCTCACCTTTGGAGGTGACTTCTGGGTTTCTCTCACAAATAAATAACTACTACTCAGCAGACAAAGAAACAATCGTCCCCAGTCTGTGGGGATTCATCTTTTCAGTTTCTTAGGCACAGTGGAAATTTTGTTATCTGCTGCCATGGAGAGGGAAAGCTAGCAAAAGTTTTATTGCAGCACATTCTCAGGATTCTAAACATACCATATCACATACACACTGTAATGAGTTTTATTTTAACTGCTCTTGGAGATTGCTTTAGTGGACACTGAAATTGAATAACCAGCTCTGCTCACCGAATGAAAGGAAAACTATAACAAGACACATAAAAGGTCTCTCATTATTTTACAGAGGGCCTCGCACATAACCCAGGCAGGAGGGATGTGGTGGCCATCACATGGAAGTGTTCTCCTTCTTGCGTGTTTAAAAACAACAAAAAAAGCCAAAATCTGAGTTTACATTTTCAGTTTCCTCCTATTTTAAATGCTCTATTCTACCCTCCTTTCCCACCTATAACCTCTCTTTGACAACTTTGGTCTGGGGAATTAATGCATTAGGAAAACTACCTGGCTCGCTCTGAAGCAGGGAGAAGGGGATGTTCTTCACATCTTGAGAAAACCAAGTCCTACTTTCCACATTTTCCGTACTAAGTGCATCTGTACCTGGATCTCAAATGCTGACCCACATCCCAACTTCATTTGTTCTACCCCACATAAATGAGTTATCTACCCATTAAGAAAACCTATAGTGACCTCTCTTCCCCAGCCTCCTTTTTGCCTCTGCCTTCTAAAGGCAATTCAACTTCAATCACACTTTCAGCGGAAATTTGCATTTCCATTTCCTTCTGTGAAAACAAAAAGAGGTTGCACCAGATGCCTGGTCCTGGTGTGTCCACACACAGAGTTACTAAGCAATAAGCCTGTAGGTGAAACCCATCCAAAAAAAAGGCATCACAGAAAACAACTCAAATCCTATTTACTCTAAGTTTTTCTTTGCAATTTTGCAATTAAGAAGAAAAATATTTTAGAACAACTTCTTTCATGGATCATAGGATTAACTACACATGAAACACTGCTTTTACTGACTATCCTGAGCCTGCCTCATTCTCTGTGTTGGTTCATGTTCAATATTTCACTAAGAGACCTCTAAGCTAATGTTTGATGTTGGCAGCTCTGAGAGGTTACCAGTTTTGCAGTTCAAAGCAAAGAATTCAAGACACTGCCAATATTTGGAAACATTCCCCACCAATGACAAGGAAAAGCAAAAGTCACACTAACAAATGATTTCAACATCAAAATATGAAAATGCATTGGTGTTATGCTGCATGTACTTCTGAAGAAGATTTTTCATCCTCCTTGCAGACATAATGCAGGAAGCCATTGCTGCATGCAGATTGCACCTCAAACCATTTCAGTATAAACAAAGACAAATGTTCCTTTCCAGCCATTATGAGCTTGTTCAGCTCCATTCTGTCCTTCAGTCTCATGTCAGGATGCTGTTTACATTTGTTCAGATAAAACAACAATTCACACCTATCCTGCCTATGCACAAGAACAGAGATGAAAGATGCAAGGGGGGAGAAGATTTTGTAAGATAAAAAACCACTAAGTGGCAACACTCCTCCATCAGAATTCGTTGGGAGCAAAGAAACTACTTTTCGGGCAGAAGTCCCCAGCATTTTTTTAAGAATGTTTATGCAGTATCAATACTACAGGTTATGGATACCTGGCTAGTAGTCATTGCTTGACAGATTCTAGAAGAGCTTCCTTGGTAGATCATGAAGCATGTGAAAAGAGACACCAGCTACCCTGAAACCACCAGGAAAACACTAACAAAATCTTCAGATTAGAGCTCAGACAGCCCTTTAGGTAATGCTGGGGATAGCCCCCAAAGTAGTCTTTTCTAGCAGCTCCCCAGCCTGTATCACACCTTCTTCCCTCAGCTGGTCTCACACTCCTTCAGTATCCAGTTACCCTTACTTTGCAAGTGCAAAGAGCTTGGAGTTTCCTGAAATCTGGGGAGAGCTGAGTGGCAGAACTTGCACATGGGAAGTCACCTGTCTGAACAGGATCTTTTGCAGGGGAGAACAGCACTGCTGTGCCCATATTTTCTCATTCCTAGTTCCTCCTCCTTTCCTGGATTTCATTAGCACTTAAGTGCACCCGATGCAACCACCCTTTTATTTCTCATCTTTTGTGCCATTTATCACCACTGCCTTCTATCTCTCACTGTCGAGATTTGCTGCACTCATTTTACTAATCCATGACACACAGCATTGTCTGCCCCAGCCCTTTCTTCCTCTCTGCCCAGTCTTCATCCCCTCCTGCTGCTTCACTACTAGCGAGGAGCCCCTCAGCCAGCTGCACTTGCACCCACCCACCTTCCCCAGCCTGTCACAACTCGGCGTTGCTTGTGTACACCTGCCCAGGACTCCCACCCAGCAACAGAGACAGGGCCCCCAGGGCAAAAGACCATAAAAGTGCGTCAAAGCATACCCCTGGGAATGCTCTTGGTCAGCAGCAGGGAAGGGAAATTAGTTATTTTTAAAAAAAAAAAAAAAAAGCTTCAGAAGCAAAAACATGTAGGACAGAAAAAGAAAAAACCAGAGAGAATGAGAGAACTGCTCATTATTACATTAGCAAACCTAAACTATTTATAAGCACTACATCTATCTATCACTTCAATTACACATTTCTAAATGAGGCTGAAGCAAGATATCCATAATTATTACTGAAATGCCATTTTTACATTAGCCCAACAGTGGTGCACGTTCCTCGCAAAATGGAATAAGCAAACCACCAATTTATTTTTTTCAGTAAATTACAGATAAATTAATCTAAATACCTCTTTTGCAATAGATTTGATTTTTAACCCAGAATTTCTGTTTCCTTTGAACAGCATAAGTTGCACAAAGCATCCTTTTCCCTTCTATCTCCTCTTATAGGGAGCTCTTTCCTGCCCTATTCTGTTTAGTCTATGGATGCTCAGAGGAAGAAGTGACATTAAAAAGCATTGTTTAACTTGCTTGATAAGACTGTGTTATTCCTTACTCCTCTTCTCTCCTTTTCCTCCATTTGTCCTTTCATGAAGCTCTTTCTCACAGCTTCTAACGCTATCTGCTCCACTCTCCTCTCTTCTGTCACTTTGCCTCTTGCTTCCTTAGCTGTGAGGAACACTGGAGGTGATGCCTGCAGCCTAGGGATGCGTGTCCTTCATTTGGAGACAGCAGGAGCTGCCCAGCCCCTGCCCTCAGAGCTCCAAAGCTGGTCATGCTGCACATTTGGGGGCTCACCCCAAGTCAGCATACGCTCTGGGACCACTATATTGTGCTCTTTTACCCCTCCATTCTCCCATCCGTGCATCCCTCGTGCTCAGGGATTGGTTATCCTGGTCATTCTTTCTCTCCCTTGCTAGTACAACCAGCTGTATTTCCAGGCTTCCTTTTTATGCTCATCACTGCTGGAAACACTGTTCCATTCCCATAAAAGCAGGGAGCTTTACAACCACGAACTTTGTCTTTAGACAAAGGAAATGGAGGCATGAGGTGGGTGAAGGGAAGGCTGTGGCTGTTGTTTACTCAGACTTCAGTAAAGCCTTTGACACTGTTTCCCACAGCATTCTCCTGGAGAAATGGGCTGCTCATGGCTAGGAGAGTGTACTCTTCGCTGGGTGCCAAACACAAAGAGTGGTGGTGAATGGAGTTAAATCCAGCTGGAGGCCAGTTACTAGTGGGGGTTCCCCAGGGCTCAGTGTTTGGGCCAATTTAATATCTTTATAAATGATCTAGACAAAGGGATCAAGTGCACCCTCAGTCATTTTGCAGCCAACACCAAGCTAGGTGAGAGTGTTGATCTGATAGAGGGTAGGAGCAGTCTGCAGAGGGATCCGGACAGGCTGGATCAATGGGATGAGGCCAGTTGTGCGAGGTTCAACAAGGTCAAGGGCTGGGTTCTGCTCTGGGGCTCCAACAACCCCAAACAGTGCCACAGGCTGGGGGCAGAGTGGCTGGGAAGTTGCCCAGCGGAAAAAGACCTGGGGGTGCTGGTTAACAGCAGCTCAACATGAGCCAGCTGTGCCCAGGTGGCCAGGAAGGCCAAAGGCATCCTGGCCTGCATCAGCTGCATCAGCCAGCAGGGCCAGGGCAGGGATTGTCCTCCTGTACTCAGCATCAGTGAAGCCACACCCCAAATTCTGTTCAGTTCTGGGCCCCTCAATTCAGGAAGGACATTGAGGTGCTGGAGCTTGTCCAGAGAAGGACTTTGGAGCTGGGGAAGAGTCTGGAGCACAAGTCCATTGAGGAGTGGCTGAGGGAGCTGGGGGTGTTTAGTCTGGAGAAAAGGAGGCTCAGGGAAGACCTTATCACTCTCTACAACTCCTTTAAAGGAGGTTGTGGCCACATGGGAGTCAGTCTTTTCTCCCAATTTATAAGCAAACAGGACAAGAGGAAACAGCTTCAAGCCATGCGAGGGGTGGTTTAGATTGGATATTAGGAAACATTTCTTACTGAAAGCACTGGAAAAGGCTGCCCAGGGAACTGGATGTATGTAAAAGATCTGTAGATGTGGCATTTGGGACATGATTTAGCGGTGGGCTTGGCAATGGCTGGATTAATGTTTGACTCAATGATCTTAGAGGCCTTTTCCTACCTTAACAATTCTGTGACTCTTGAAGAGGTGAGATACATTTTCCAAGATCAAGCAGCCCTTACTGAGCAGGTCTGAGCACAGATCCTTTAGAGGTGCTGATTTAGTATTGTATATTTTAGTTTGCAAGAGAGGTAATGGTAGTCTAAATATTTGCTCTCACCATATATAACTTCCCTGCCTGTGCAGAGAAAGATTTAAGCCATGTGCAAAGTAAAATCTTTTCTACGACAAACTTTAACTTTTTTTCAAATTAAACTGTTACAGCAAGAGAAGTTGTTTGAAATGGTTGGGCAGAAGCCCCCATAGATGTTCCCTGCTACTACTTTTAAAAAATCACTCTCCACACAAGGAACATAAATAAATCCTTATGTCAGATGACTGATGACTTTTCGCCAAAAAACAAAGTATTAAAACTAATTCTAAAAGTTGATGGTTGCAGCATAAGCCCTGTCTTCCTTTCTGCCTTCACTCTTCGCATTCTACTTTGAAGATCTACCTGTGCTTTTTAACCTATTGCCAAGATCATGCTCAAATCTCGACTTTGACCTGGCTTTCAGGACCTTGTCTGGATTCTAAGGTTTGCTCCACTGTTACTACAAACATTTGTAATATTCCCTTTGTATCCACTTTGAGCTGTAAATGCTGCTTTGACTGTGTTCAGCTACCAGGCCGTATTGTTACAGCGGTGTCTATCCTACAACTCTGTTCTCATTTTCTGTTTACCTACTGCCATTTCTGCCTGGTCACTTGCAGGAGGTTAGGATTTTTTTTCAGTTTTTTTTTTTTTCTTTTCTCTCAGGAAATTTTCTCACATTTGTTGCCTAAGAGATGATAACGATGATGCTTAAGAGAAAAAAAGATGTGGCTGGGAGGAGGAGGAGGGGGAAGGGTGCAGTTTGCTACTGTCTCTTACCTGGGGGAGCTTTCTCTTGGGAAGTGCAGAGATACTGTGAGATTTTGGCTGAGGGGTGAGGGGCTGCACTCGACCCTGCCTCTCTCTCACTCTCAGGACTGGAGGGGGACAGTTGTGGTCTTGGTGCCAGGCTGCTGCTGCTGTGAGGAGAATTCGCTGCCGTCGCGGAGTTCTGTCCTTCACTGCTTTTCCTTAGCGTGGGTGAGCCTTTGCTCGTAAGAGTGGTTGTTGAACTGGGACCTTTTCAACACCCGACCTCACTGGAAAGGACCCTCACCATCTGCTTGGGTGCCTCAGGGGAAAACCCAGGACCCTGACTCCTGACCCCCTCTGGAGCAACTGAAACCAAAAGCCCAAGGAACCTGTCTTGTAGTTAAGAACACTGTTGTGAATTTGTGCTGGAGAAGAGGATAGCAAAGTCTGACTGCAAATGTGAAGGGTAGGTAATCTAATTTTTACATAAATATTCTGAAAGAGGTAATTATTAAAGTAATTTTCAATGCTAGTATGTTCTAGCTCTCTACATACCCACTTCTGTTGGTTTTTGTTCATCTGATTTGACTAAATAATCAAGGAGGATATTTTTCTCATTCTGATATTACTGAAGAGGTGACCTGTGCATCCCAAGCATGGGCATTTTGACATTGTTCCAGAAACATTCAGTATATGGCACAGGTACCAAGAGCATAGAACCACATTGTATGGCACTGGCAGGTCCTACAGACATTCAGTTTATGTGACAATACAAAAAAAAAATCAAGTCATCAACGTATTTTGTTTAAAATGAAAACTGCATCCAGTACAATCTAGACATGGTGAAATAAATGGCAGAGTTCATAGGACTGAATCAGAACCCAAACAGCTCAAAGAGGACATCATTACCTATTCCACTAATTACAAGTTTTTAATTAACACTGACAGAAAATACACAGAGCTGACAATTACAAGACACACACACAAAGTGAAAAATATTATATTCTCATTAGGGCAAGCAGAGATTGTGCAGTGAAAAGTAACTCAGCCTCAGCTGCTTTATCTGAAGGGAGCAACATCATCCTGACATTTGTGCAGTTGTCACTTTGAGATCTCCCAGAAGTCTTAAGTCAAGAAATCTTGAATAATTCTTCATATGCAACATAATTCTATCTACAATCAAGGGCCACATATGCTAGAATCCAGGTAGGGTGGACAGAGACTTACAATCAAACTTTTAAAATACAATTCTATTAAAAAAAAAAAAAAAAAAAAAGTTGGGATGGCGCACCCAGAACAATGAGAAGCAGATGTTCATGCTAAATAAAACCCCACTTCAGCTGGTTATGGCCAACATGTGGAAAATCACATGTTATTAGCAGGTGAAAGAAGCAAATGTATGCTTCTTTGCTGAGTGTAATTTTAGCCTTGGCCCAAACTGTCCTTTTTCTTACCCAGGAGTGCTCTTGTTGCATCTTGGGTTGCATCTCTCAATAAAATACAGTTTTTAAGAGACAGCTCATTTCTTTAACTTTAGGGAATGCCTGGGAAATCTTTCCATTAAAATGCTAATAGAACCTTAAGTTTAACACCGAATTTCCCCCACTTGAGCTTGACAGCAAATGCTTTGGTCTAATTCTGATCAGAATCGTGTCTATTTTATCATTAAAGTTTTGTTCTGATGTATTTATCATTGAGGAGCCTATGAGGAGCTGCATTATATTCAAAAATGAACTGAAATGAACTTTGAAGCATAAAACAAAGCCCGTCTATGCAAGGGAGCGAACTGCTTAAGGAATTAAGAGATGAGGCTTGCTGCATTTTTAAGTGTTTTGTCACCACAATATACCAGCACTTTGTTGTTCTTGGGGCGATTAACTGCACTTACCCCTTTGGTCCACTTTATTTGGAGTATTCATTAAACAACAAAGCACCAACACTTAGCATGCACATTCATGATGTTTCCTAGACTGGCTCTCGATTAATCTACATACTAATGCAAGAGGACACATTCAGTAATACAAACAAGCCCTTGTGTCACGTTGAGTTACATGTTCTTTGGCTTTTCCCAGTGTGTAGGAGGGTGCAGACTCTCTACAAAGCTACTGCTACCCAAAAAACAGGGCAAGAATGCTTCCAGCTTCCATTATCCTTGTCAGTCAATAAGAAGCAAGGATGAAAGAAATGCTTAGCTTAAAACTTGTCTCTCTCAAAATAGCTGTAGATCATCAGCGCCCAGTGCTTCTCTTACTACACTGCTGCAGCAGTGCAAAGATATAATCTGTGGGCCAGCCATGCAGAGCTAAAGTACATGATGAGATTTAAAGATGATTCAATGCTCCAACACATTTTTCCTCAGCTCCACTCAGCCCTCTTGGAGTGCTCTTTAAGAGCATTGGCTTATACCCTCTCAATAACAAAACACGTGGAGAAGCTGCAATCCATGCACTTGCATGCACACAGTCACGTGATTTTCTCATGGAAATCCTCTCCTTTTCCTCTGCCCTTTTCCCTTCATCCATTTGGACTACAGCCTCCCAGGGACAGACCCCAAACTCTCTACCTGACCACCTGTGCAGTCCCCTCTAGAAAGGAGGCAGAATATAGAGTAAAGAACAAAAAGGAACACAGCACACACACACTTTTCATTTTGTATAAGAAAAGGAATCTACATTCTCCTGGGTCACCTGCCCTTATTTGAGAAATTTCTTTTCTTCTGGTTCTCATTATGGTTTTAATGAAGCAAGGAAAGCTTATTTAAAATTATTCTGCTGCAAATGATCTGACTTCAAAAAAAAAAAAAAAAAAAAAAAAAAAAAAAAAAAAAAAAAAAGAATGCATTATTGAAAGTCAGATTCCTAGCCAACTCTCTAAGAGCATGTTTTTCCAGAGTCTGTGGGGAGCACAGCATCAGGGAGTCAGATCTCTGCTTCCAGGAGACACCTGAACACTAAAGAGTGGCTGACAGGGGCACCTTGCTCCTGCTGTGCTGGAGAAAGACAAAGGCAGCTCTGCATGGTGACACTCCAAGGACTGCAGGGCTGGGGGAACAGTGCTGGGGCTGCAGAGGGTGGGATGAGGAGAAGAGAGTAACTAACCCCACATGGCTTCTACTCCCAGCCCCACACAGGGGCACTGGCCTTCCTGCCATCTTCTGTCCTGGTCATTGATTCTTACCAGTTCTCATGTTCTCCTCAGCCTTCTTCATCAAAGTTTGATTGCATGGCATATTTCTCCTTTCCTTTATCAGCCCAGTCACTAACAGAAGGATTGACTGACAAAGAGCAGCAGCACCACAGGCTCTGGGTGCTGAGGTACATGGACTGGCCACAGGGCAGACAGGCTATGCCCTAGAGCCCATGCTGGCTTCCCAGGCTGAGAGAGAAGGAATTTTAGCTTTGCCACCGATGCTGGAAAGACAGAGAATGTTCCCAAAGCACTGAAAGCTAGGCCTGCAAGAGAATTGTACACGATCTTCTACCTTACTCCAGAAAACGACCTTTGCATTTCAAGCACAAATCCCAAAAATTAAAGCGTTAACTACAAAGAAAAGAACCAAGCAACTTTCCATCTCAATTACTGCACAAACATTCCTTCCAAATTGTTAGAGCTACATGAAAGCAAAATAAGCACAAAAAGAATTTGATTACTGCCTACGTCAAAGGGTTACTATCTAAATAGCACATACCCCAGTATTTCTGAATCACAAGGCTCCTTCAGGTATAAACTCTCCAGAATACTGTCTGTTAACACCTCAGGATGCCTTCACTTGTTTTTAGCCCTCCACACCCACTTAAGGTCATTTAATGTCAAAACACTAACACCACAATCCAAAACCAGCACAGGGGCTGCCTGGTTTACAGAAGCTTCAAGGTGTTCTGAATTGTGCTTTTATCAAAGAACCCAAACCCAAACCCATTTAATAGTTTAACAAAATCTCAGCTGGCACTGACTAGACATAATCTTACAAGGATCTTTTGTCTCTGCCTGAAATTTTCGGGTATATAGCACTCTTCGCTGTGATAATTGGTTTGGCTGTCCATTCCACCCATCAGGTGATAGAAAATATCCATCAGACTAAATGCAATGTGAGAGAATTCTCTTTTGCCAATTAGTTGGTAATGAGAACATTAGCCACAGTATCTTCTGCAGAGGGCACCTTAGCAATTCCAGCAAAGCTCACAAAGATGACAGTTCTATCTGTATGATTAATAGCGAGTGTATGACACTATAGGAATTCTACACAGTTGTGTAAAATCAGGGAGGAATGATCCACTTTATGCTGTTAAATATTTTAAGAGTCACAGATGATTTTATATTACATTCTAATACATACTTATTTTGTGTCTTGAAATTAACTCTCCTACACCAAGGATTGTTTTAAAAGTATTTGGAGTGCTCCAGACAAGAGGAATTATATAAATTCAAGCAATCAGGAGCAGCAGTTACAGCATGATAAGATTTGCCCTTGTACAGTGTGGTTTTGAACATCAGGAAGGGAAAACTAAGTCAGCCTGTTTCGCCACTTTCACCTCAAGTATGTTCTTCTGACTCTATAGAAAGTGGCTTAACTTCCAACCTGGCAGGTCAGAAACAACCACCTGTGTAACATGCACAAGGCAAGGGAAAGTCAATATTTGTTCCTCCTCACAAGATCTTTGGTACAGAGCGTGCCTTCCATGTGAACACATGCACACATGCAAAGGTACACCCAGACCTCAATGGGATCACACCCCAAAGCCCTGCATATCGCAACATAAAGGGGGTAACTGAGTACCCACAGCTGGGCTGTGCACCAGCAAGGGCGGATTTGAGGATCACCACACCCAGAATTGTGCCACCAGCCACAGGCACCTGCCAGCTGCCCCTAAAACACCCTGAGGGCACTGCCACCTGCCACTAACCTGAGCTGACCAACCAAACCATCTGATGGGGAGGTTCAAAGCCCACATCTCTACAACGGGACTGTGCAACACGAAAAGAAAAGAACTATACTGGCATGTGACTAAATTCAGTTACACCAGTGAAAAATCTTTAAATGGGCACACTGCAAGGCTGCAGTCCAAATTAGCCTAATTGGATTTAATTGCCAAATGAAATAAACAATGTTTCCTGTTGTGCCAGAAGGGTGCTTGTAAGAGAAGTCTAAAATGGGGCAGCTACTGATACATCAATTTATTTACACTGCAAGCTTGCCTAACACAGACAAAGCCTGAGCGAGCTGTGTGGGGGCAGAAAAAGAGGGGAAAGGCAGAGAAGATTAGTGAATGGTGCAGTTATAGGAGGTGACAGAGCAATCAATAAACTCCAGGTTCAGAGGATAAATTGAACTGACAAAAGTCAGCCTTAGTTTGCATACCAAAATTTCATTTGTATAAATCCTCTGCAGAGAAAGGATGGAGTAACGTAACAACTGGAATAATTTGAACCTATTTTTCTTCTCCAACTGCTCTTCCAAAGTGTCAATTCCTCCTCAGTCCAGGCCTTCCTTTTACTGGAACTTTGCTAAGCTTGAAACACATTGCAAATTTCAGATGGAACATATTAAAAAGTGCGTAGATACCATGGCAATAAGCACACTGGGACCACCACTCAACACAACAGCCGAGACAGACAAATGGATTTGTACACAGCGAATTTTGTACAAAAGAATTTTAAAAAATCTGCAGAAGGTGACAGGTACCAGGTGCCCAACCTGCAGCAGCTCATGCAGCACCATCCAGGCAGGGGCAGCAAGGAACAGGCAGGAGCAGCCAGAGGAGGAACAGGACTGCAAATAGATGAGAAAAGCTCAGCTGCCAAGCTGCACGAGGGAAAGTGACCCCATATGGAACAGGACTCCCCCAACCTCGACTACAGGCTCAGGTACCTGTCACACCCTTCACAATCTGCTGAGAATTCGCATGATGCGAGAAAGATGATTCTGAGAGCAGAGACACAAATGAGACTTCACCCTGAGTTGTTTTGTTTTCTTGAAACCTATGGATCAGAACAATTTTTTTATCAAGCATAATTCCATGCTTTTATGCATTTTTTAAAATGTAAGGACAGTTAATCTAGTAATAATGCAAAGGGAGTTCAAAACTGAAAATTAAATTCAATTGATTGCTGATTGACAACGTGTCATCTGTTAATTAAGGGTGACAACAGTAACATTGTATTTCTTTGTACAATGCAAAATTATTGACTGTGGCAATCTTTTCCAAGTTTTATCACTCTTTTACAGTCATCAGCCGGGCTAAGGAGGCAAGCACTGTATTAGCTCTACAAAGCACTAAACAAGCTTGCCACATACAGTTGGGTTCTGCTGGCTTGAAAGAACTGGTATTGTGTCCGTGCTCAGTGGCACAGTGGCAGCTGTGACATGTCAAGGCAAATGACATGACTCACATGGTACCTGACTGTAAAAGCAGAGCAACCTTTTGTTTCAAGGAACGTCCAGTGAAGCACTGCTGACCCCATGTTAAACTATTGCATCACTCAGATCCATTCCAATTTCAGGCTGCTCTTGCCTAGCAGACAGAACAGTCTTTGCCCCCAGATCCTTGCCTGGACATTGACATCCTCCCCAAACACCACCCTGCCCTCAGTTCTGCACTGCAGGAGGAGATGCTGCAGCAGAGCCACTCCAGCACCACAGGGAAAGCTCAGCTCTCCTTCGGTCCAACCTGTGTGATTTATTACACTCCCTGCAACTTGTGGGTTATGTTGAACGAACTAATATACTGTGGACTGCACTGCTCATCATCTTCTGGTGACAACTGGAGAAGACAGAGGTCTGTGCTGATGCTTGTAGATTATCACAGGAAATCCTTCACTGCTACCACTCAGAGCCATCAATAAATGGTCTGTTAACAATCATGATGTGGCTTAAGTGGATCAATTGTCATTTATGAGTAAAATATTTGTAAAAAATCTGATTTCTTTAATGGAGTATTTGAGTTGCACAAATTTACCCTGCTCATCAGGTCCAACCACCAGTTCTGAGGGGCATTTCATCCCACCAACCACTGTCCCTCCGTAGATGCCTTTTATCTACCCACCATTTGCCTTGAAGTTTGCAGCTGGGAAAACTTGATGGTTGTGACGTGCAAACAATAAAATTGGACATGCTGCTCTCATTTACACTCAGCAAGAAGGTTATGTCTTTTCCTTCCAGATCCAGAACTAACTGCAATTATCCACACTGTTGCTTAGAGGCAAGGTGAGTGCTATATTCCTCACATAACACCAGCAGACTCAATTCAGCCATAGGGCAAACACAAGTACTTTTTGTCACTGGTTCTGATGGTTTACAGACAAAATTCACTTGTTTCTTTGCTGTGCCTAAAAAACTCTGCTCAAGATGCAAATATCTTTAAACAGGAAAAACTTAATATACAAAACAACCTGTATACACTAGGTTCCCACTGAACATTAAGCAAACAAACACACCCTTTATCTTACCACTTGAATCACAAAAATCCTGTGCTGTATTTGTGAGAGGGGAGCCATAGCAAATTTCTTTTTAACAAAATATGACTATAAAATGGCCAGTTCCTATAGCTACTGACCACATGGCTGTGTGCTTATTGGGACTACAGCAATCACACAAGTGTCTGCAGCATGCTGAGCAATTCCCTCCTCCCAAATACTCCTGAAGGAGACCAGGGAAACAATAGCTGTAAGGTGATAAATGTGTCAGGACTAGTGACAGGAAGGCTGAAGCAATGCTCAGTGTTTCTCTGGTCGAGAGACAGATGAGCCTCACAATATATTCCAGTGTCAGTGATTAGTAGAAGATTAACAGTTGCCAAGAGTACAGCAAAATAACTTCACAGTGTTAACTCATTTCCTAGTCACAGCTTGGAGCTCACAGCACAAGGAAAAACATTTTTGCCTCTGTGTGTGTATAAATACAAAGGAGCATAATATTCTATTTCTTTCCCCAGGTATTACTGCGTTTATCACCAGAACATGAGTGGTTATTATGAATTATCTCCACCATCCTGTGTTCTCCCTCTGCCCTCCCCACTTCTCTGTGAAAGGGGGGTGAGAGGAGAGCAAAGAAAAGATGGCACCGTTGGATTCCCTTTCTTCAGCTTTTAGCAGCCTTCGGAGGTCAGGATGCTATTGGCTCTGCTCTGTGTGTGAGCTGGAGCTGTTCACTTAGCAACAGAAAGCAGAAGCAGCAGACAGCAAAACTATCTGGCGACGTGTGTGTGCACCCGTGAGAGAGAGGAGGAGAGAGTGATAGGAAGGATGGCTTAGAGGAGGCTCCCCGCCCCTGCTTGCAGAGGGTCTGCCCTGCACCAGTGCTGCTCCTCCAGGGATGGCAGCAACAGGTGCTGGTGCCCTGCATGCCACTGAAAGCAGCTTGAGAGCTCAGCATATTGCATTTTTAATATAGGAGCTTAATTAGAGCCTGCAAACAGCAGCAACAACAGACAATCTCAATAAAGCCTGTATGTAATGCAAGCCATAAAGCACGGGTTCTGCACCTGAAACAATACGGATGCAAAATGCGATGTGTTAGAAGAAAAAAGATGGGAAAGGAAGGGAGCCAGAGATAAGGTTATGCAGAAAGAACAAATGACTTTACCTTCATCTACTTTTTCTCCCCTTATCCATTAGCAAAAAAACCAAGACTTAACCAACTGGAGTAAGACACTGTCTGTACCGTTATTCAACCTCCAGAAGCATAAGCTGGTATCTCAGCTACTTCTGAATAACAGTTTCTTACAGAGCAGGGAAAGAAACAGCAGAGGAAGGTGTTAAGACAGGAGAAATATATATTTTGCAGATCTTAGTTCCTTTATGAAACACAGGAGGCTTGTGCTGAGAGATTACTGATTATTTCAAGCTGCTGTTCAGAGCAACATAAGAGATTTCATGCAGATCATTCCACAGGGAACATATAGCCTGCAACCCTCCCATGCAACTGGCATCAGATATTTTCCTTCCTGCCACTGTTATAGAAGAGCTCTGAGCACCCACCAGGGAAAGCATCATTTTCTCATATGTAAGGCATGTCTCCCTCCTCTCCGCCCATCCCCAAATAAAGTAATTGTAGAGCCAATGTCACTGACCCTATTCTTTCTCCCAATTTCTTTACATTTCTGTAGATTTAAAATTTTAATTTTAAAACTAAATGTAAGTTCCTCTACATGTGGAGTGTATCTTTCCAACTTTGAACACCTAATCTTGCAAATCAAGATTTGCAACTGAAATGCAGCAGTTGAACAGCTCTAAACAGATCAGCTCAAATTAAAAAAACAAACAAACAAACAAACAAAAACCCAAAACAACAAAAAAACCCAACCAGGACCCTCTTTCTATTCAGAACAAGGAGCTTAAAAGCAACTAAGGGTGTTGTTTTATCCTTTTCACCTCTTTTGTGTGACAATTCTATTACATTTGCCTTATATTCAACAATACAATGGATATGTAATAAAGGAAAGGAAATGGTACTTCCCTAGATTCAATATATCCAAAATATATATGTAATTGTTAAAGAGGAACCTATATTTTTCAAGGAACAGGACTACAGCATGGGTTGCAGGCCTAGTTCTCCTATTATGTCCTCCATAGAAGGACTTCACCTTGCCAACAAAAATCTACGGATTACAGGAACTGAGCAGAGGTGGAAAAAGTGACTATCAAGAGTAGGCCACTCGTACAATGAGAAACAGTTTGCTGTAAAAAAAAAAAAAGAAAAGAAGAAGGGGGGGGGGAAACAAACCTAAGATGTTTACCTGTCTGAGCAGTGCCAAAGAGACTGAAAGTGCCTAGGAGAAGCAAGGCTCTGGCATGGTCACCTTTCCTGTGCTTCAAGAAAACTCTTTTCCTCTTCTCTCATCTCTTTCCAACATCAAGGAGCTGAAAGTAATATTTTTGTCAGAGACCCAGTGCCTACCTCATGTGGAGCACTGAAGTCCTGGGGGCTGTCAGCCAACAGCAACAGCCCTGCAGAGAGCGGGGACTTAGCTCTGATCTGAAGGCATCATCTCCTGTTTACTGCTGAACTCCAAGTTTGGGAAGAGTTGGGAGCCAAGAGAGACCAGCATCTCTGAAGCATCTGCTTGCAGGAAGTATGGTACTGAATATACAGAATCATGGAAGAGTTTGGGTTGGAAGGAACCTTAAAGATCATCTTGCTCCTGTTGCCTATAATTGAAAGAAACTTTCCAAACACTATTAGAGCTGATATCACAGAGCAGTTCTTTAACAAAAGTTTTCAGGTGTACAAAATTAAGGTATGCACCTCCACAGTATCAGATTATCAAAATTTTTATAAGTTTAATTAATGAGTTTATCTAGCAAGTACAGCCAATAGGAGAATGGTTGTCCTGGTGACCCACCCTTGGGCCTGCCCCGTGGAGTGTCTCCAGGAGGTTCTTTGCCCTATTTCTTGTTACGTCTCCCAAGTGCTGGTGCAAAACAAGATGTCCCTGTTAGAAATTCTTTTCTTGAAAATAAGACTAAATAGAATTTCAAGAGTGTGACATAACATGTGAGAAAGGGTTAGCCACTGTTCTAAAGTATGAGAAAGGGTAAGAAAGTGCTAGAAACTATACAACTATATATTATAAATCTACAAAACTACAAATACATGAAAAAGCTAAAAATCTTTAGGCATCACTCCAACTCCCTGCCATGAGCAGGGCACCTTCCACTTTTCACAGGTTGCTCAAAGTCCCACAATCTCCACATTACACACACAGTTTAAAAGCTCTCACTTGAGGGACTGAGTTGCATGCCCACCTCTGAACTGGCATGATCTGAGGAAGGACAATGTCTGTTAACAGCCCATCTTTTAATTTGTACCTTAAGTTACCGGAATAAGCAGAGAGAAAGGGAATCATTAAGTGATTTTCGTTTTAAACACCGCAAACATCACATTTCCTATATGCTTCAGCAATTTCACTGTAGGAGACAAATCGATACTCTTCTCTGTGGAGTTAAGGATTCTCATTTGGTAAGCGAAAATAGGGCATTTACCTTAAGGAAAACAATACATAATTCTTTAGAAGAAAAAAAAATCCTCAAACCTTCTTTTCATCTAGTTTCTGTTTTGTTAATAAAAACTAAGCACACTTAGAGGGAGGAGTTTTTCTGTATAGACAAGATTTTCATAAACAAACTTGCTCCTTCCAACACATTGAAGGAAAAGCAGAAAAAAATGCCAAGAACAAGAAAAAGCCTAAAGGAGAAAAACATTTTGGAAATGGTCTGGATCTCTCTCTCTCTCTCTCTCTCAACACCCAGCTACCTTCTGTTCTCACTGAGCAGCCACAGAGGAATAGTTCAGGACAACAGATTAAAGCAATAACCAAAGCACATGTCCTCACTCTCTGCGTGTGACTCAGTTTTGGCTGTGTTTTGGGAGGGGTTTTTTGAGGGTGGTGGTGGGGGTATCACTCTTCACCCAATCCCTAGTCCTGTTCATGCCCCTACCATGTTGCAAAGACAATTGTTGCAAAAAACACAACCAAACTCTTAAGTCCCCACCTTACCATGCCACTCATTTTAGCATAACTGTTTTTGTAACCTAAATGGGAAAGTTCACATATATAGGTTTTCTTAGTGTGGATAATCTGGAATTCCTAGTAGCTAAAGGAGTTCCCCACTGCTTCTAAAGTGGCAGTTTAGTTATATTTTATATAGATCCTCTTTAAGCAACAGCTTGTTATTAAACTGTCCAATTTGGTTGGGAGAACAGAAGTGAAAGCAATAACAGAACAATGGTGTTTTGCTGACAGACAAACAGCTGGAAAGCAAAACACCATGATGTGATCTTGCTAACTGGCACACCCGATACACTCTCTCAGGACTCCTCAGTAAACATGACCTGGCACTAAACTGTTGCCTATTTGCTTTTGTAATGGATTCTCTTCTTCATGTAGGGGGCCCTTCCTCTGCCTCATTTTATCAGAGCAACTCGAGACATTTCAGTGGGGTCACACCTTTCTTTCCCAGAGGAGTCACCAGACCCTACTCAGCCCAAAACATTTTACTGTTTGACCAATTCTCACAGCACATTTACAGCATGTCTAGGGCAGAGGATGTAGAAGGATACATACTCCCTTCCCTCCTACAGATGAGAACTGAGGCAGCTGACATAACTGCTCAATCACACAACAATATATAAATAGCAGCATGACAATGAAAAGCTCAAATAGTCAACTCTCGGCCTTAAATTCATTCTGACTGCATCATTAATTATCTCTTTTTAAAAAGTCTTACAAAATTCCAATAAAAATGCATTTATAAACAGTCATGACCCATTTGGTAAAGCTGCTGCTTTATGTTGCTCACATCGCTGGTAACAGAATGCCAGCTGAGAATCTTGCTGCTGGTGTCAAGTAGTTCCACCAAAAAACAGGCTTCTTTTACAAAGCTTCAGTGGAATGATGGCTCTTATCACGGAAAGAGAATTCCACAAGGCAGAGGAATAATGGTGAAATGCTCTGTGAGTGGCAGAATGAAATCCAGTCCCACAGACAGTTAGGAAGGCAGCACTGGTGGGTAGTTATCAAGACAGTTTCATCAGACAGTCGAAGGCCATGCAAAGCTTTATAAATCACCATAAAGAGTTTACAACTGACACACCACTGAACACAGAACACTAAAGGCTTCTCCTGTTCTGAAAAGCTGATTTTTGGCAGCAGCCTTCCTGCAGCTTTTAGACTTTGCTTACAAGAGTTAAAGGGTGGAGGCAGATAGAATCAAATAACCCAGTCTCAAACTCAGGAAAGCATGAATTAAAATCTGTCTCCATGACTGAGAGAAATTATCTGTCACCGATAATATTCCTCAGATAATAAAAGTCAGGATGTGAAACAGCCCAAGTACTTCAGGGGAACAAAAACAATAAATCAGGGTGCTAGACAAGTGTGACATCCTCTGCTACCTGACAGATAATTCCGCCCACCTGAAGTTGGACTACCCTGACAGGGTCCTACACCCTGGTGAGAAACCAAGCAGGGAGATCTGGCCACAGATGCAGGTACCCCGGGCAGCCCTGGGGTTCTGACACCCATAGCAGGAGGATGGAAGATAAAGGAGTGCCCCTCAAATCAAGTTCACATGGAGCAAAACGACACCCGCAAATGACAGCCAGAAGATTTAAGTCTTACAAGGAGATGAGCGTGGTGTCTTCCTGCAAGCTCAAAATGTGATTCTAGTGACAACTGCAATAATTCAATTGTCAGCCTTTTAAGCTTGGAAAGGAAAGAATTGACTAGGGCACCCAAAGAGCATTTACAATTACATATTTCACTAGTCTAAGTCTAAAATTACTGAGTAGTAATTGAAACTGGAAAAATCTAAAGCAGCTGATCAATGGGAAAGCATGCAGGAACAGCCATATTCTACACTACTAAAAATGAACTCTGAACGTTAATCACCCCACCACAAAACAATATCATAGTCACTGAAGAGGAGAACTTCCTCTCTGCCATTTACTATCAAGTGGAGATAACACAAAGGCACAAACAAGAAATCCACACAGACTAGGGATACAGGAACTTGACATGGGCTCGAACACCTTGTGTATATATCACTAACTGAAAACTATGCCAGATATCAAGGGGGCTGGACTCCACTTTCCAATGGAAATACAATGAAGGAAGAGGAACAACTATCCAGATAAAACTCATATATCCATTTTAGCAATGCAGGCAAAACCTTCCACTAATCAATCCCCAAGGAGAAATTCACAATTATTTTTTCACCTAAAATTCAAAAACTATTCCTCTTCAAACAATTAAGCAAGTTTTGCACACCCTCAGAAATTTTTTTCTGGGGGAAAAAAAGAAGAGAGAGAGAGACTGGAGAGAGAGATGAGAAAGCCAGTTCTCATTGTAATAAACTGATTCTTGGAAAGTCTGACCCTCCAGAGAAGATAATTAGCAGCCAGGCCAGTAATTCTCTTCAGCCATACAAGTACACTGTTAACCCTTTCTGTAAAACAGGGATAAAACACCGAGATAAAGGATAATTGCAGTGTGGAGCTTTTAAGTAATGTTCCAACAGCTCAACATTTTCGTCTCAAGTTTGACATATCCCTCTGCAACCAGCTGGTGATATAATGTCAAACTTAAGATACCATCTACATGTAAGGAAATCCAAATGAAGGAAATACAATAATTATGGGGGAAAACCCATAAGATAGAAAACGTGCAAAATGTTTGAAAGCGGGAATATAAAAAGTTCCCCCGTATAGCAAATCCTTAGTACACTTTGGAGGTGAAACACGACAGATATCCACCTTAATGTGCTAATCACATGACACCAAGGAACAGAGACATCACAGCAGCAAATCAAGGATAAAACCATGAGAAATCCAAAATAAAATCTGAAATGGGACCGAGAGAGCAATAAATGGCCAAAATTAAGAGAATTATTGTGAACTGAGTACCAAATGGAGCAATTTAAAGAACAGAGAGACAGAACAGGAGCATCACAACAAAGCAGCAGAGATTTATGAGCAGACATCAGTGGGAGTAAGCTTTGGGTCTTACAAACCACCTCTTCACCATTTAACAAGCATTGTGGATTTCACAGTGACCTATAATGTTCTCAGGGCCAGAGGGAGCTATGCTGATTTGCATCTCCGAGGATAACGGCGTACAATACTGATGAAGCCGGAGCAGTTTCTGCCAGCAAGGCCATGCTCCAGTGACTTTGGAAGAGCTCTGTTAAGTCTAGGCCACTTGAGGGGCTTCCTCCCCTCTCTATTCTCCCCACTTTTGGACCCTGGGACTTCCCTGGACACTACACAGCTCATTGTCCAGCAGGAGGCCATACAGACACATTAACCACTGGAAGAAGAAAGTCAGCAGACTCCGCTTTTCACACTTAAACTCATCTCCACCCACCCTGCCTGGGTGGATTCACATCAGGGTCCAAATTTTGTCCAGTGAAATTAACACAGGCTTTTAGCAAGAAAAACAATTACCATTAGAGTTGAAAGAAACAACTTGTGAAACACACCAACAAAAGCAGCAGTAACACAACGACATTAATGACTGGATGATGGAACCATTTATTTAGTGGCTACTTTAGACCCTGGCACATAGTTAAACTTCCGTGACAATAATCTAAACATATTCCCCACAGTGATTTTGTGGTTCATTAGCAAACCTTTTTATTCAAACTCCTTTGAGAGCTACGTGTCCTTTCTAGTGCTGTTTTGCTAGCTAAGAGCATCTTGTCTGAATTGCTGGATCAAATCTAGGAAAAATGCGTAACAACCCAAAGCCATCATCACCTGGTGACTGTTGAACACCCTATTTGGATGCTTGCCTGTGTCCAGCACTGGGTGAACAGGTGTCCACATAATAGCAGCCATCACAGTTGTCACTGGTTTGTAATCCCATTTGCAGACTTGACACTCAGGCAGAATACTGAAAGCCTGTCACCCTCCAGCTGATCCCTCCCAGCACGCTGGGGAGGAACCCTCTCTCCCCAGCTCCTCTGCCTCACGCTGTTGAGTGGCTGGTGGTGAATTCCGTGCTGGATTTCATTCACTAATACCTCCATTCTTGATCATTTGAAAAGAACGAGCAAACAGCACTAACAAAAAGAAACGCCCTTGGAAATCCAGTGTTGTGCAAATACACAGGGACTAAGACTGCTCTCTTTCCCATTCAGGCTCCAGAAACACCAGTACTCCCCACAAAATGTGACTCCTTCACTTAAGCAGTAGTGAAGCCAGCTGTTATTCATGCCCAGTAGAAAAAGTGTTTGCTACCTCTAACTTTAGGGAGAACAAAAATAATAAAACTCCTCCCCTGGGTCCAGTGAATATCTAAGAGAAATATTAATTTTCATTGAAAATGGCTCACCCAGCCATAAAATCTTAGTAACCTAAAAACCATATACATTTGATTAGCAACAGATGTCAAATCAGTCAAAATAAAAATAAAAAATAAACATAAAAAAAAGGAAGAAGATACACAGAACAAGGCAGGCTGTGGATTTCGTCAGCGTCTGTGAGTTCACAGACAAGTAGCCAAGTTTACAAGCACACAAATTAGCAGGACTCAGATGAGCCACAGTAAGTAATTGTGCATTGCTAGATCATAGCAAATATGAGGTAAAGGCTCATTAACTTACAACTTTCCCATGGAGCTACAAACTAACACTCGGTGCCTGGTATTTCCTAGGGGCTCACACCCAGTCGTTTAACTCTTCAGCTGAGGCCAGGAAGCTTTCAAAGCCACAGGTTTCCCTCAGGCACAGGACCCCTAAGCTGAGTGCTAATAACTAACCCCATGTTCACAGGCAAAAGCATCCTCCATGTGGAAAATCTCTTCTCAGTAGCCACCACTGTGCAATGTGGAAGGGGAGAAAAGGCTGCCTCGCACAGCTCCGTGCCAGCCAACTTCATTACAGGCATTTGAACCCCTCCATTCGACCTGACAGAGCCCTCTAACCTCTGACAGCCAGGCTGGTTGGAGCAGTTTTGAACAAAGACTGGGTGGGGGGATATGTTCTCCAGCAATTTAGCTGGGGTGACTGTCCAGTTTCTGGCTGGTTTAGCTTGCTTCCTTAACAGCCAGCAGAGAACAAGAGCAAGGAAGAGACTACACTCCAAAAACCTCTGGGTTGAGATCTTTATAGCCAGCAAAATGAACTACAGGTACTAAAGCCTTCTATGGGCTTACACCATTAACCTGCTTCACAATTAGCAAATTAGGAACATCCCTGGCAAGTTGCAGAAGAGCCTCCTCTAAGCAAAGGATGGGCATCCCAAACTCATGTTCTTTTTGGCAAGTGATCCATACTATCTAAGCATTTGCCAGCTACCATGCCAATAACTTTCCTTGTTCTATATAAACTTGACCAACATTTCCATGTCCCCAAAAGCATAGCCATTCAAAGCAAGGATCAAAACAAAACTTTCTGCTTAATAAAAAAAGCACTGTGAAGCTTGCTGGGAGGATAAAATATGGTTACTTTCCAAACCCCAAGAGGAAACCAGCATCAGAAATCCCTTGGCAAGGTCTAGAAATTGAGATTCTTAAAATGAACCCGAAATGACCAAAGTTAGCAATTACACATTTTGCCACATAACACACTTATCTAAATTTTAGTCTTTGTGTGCAGACAGACAGGGTTTTGCCTATTTGTCCTGTCACCTTACAATTACTCCCTTTGCATCATGAAAGTTAATTACACCAACTACAACTACAGAAATAGAGTAGAGAATCTGGACTGGTTTTTTGTCCTGTGCATGTCTACATATGTTAATATCTGTCTGTATGCACACGTACCCATGAACATGCATGCTACACTGAGATAAAACACGAACAGAACAATGAGGCTTTTGTCATCTTTAATACAGTTCAATTATATATAACCTTTCAGCTTAAATATAAGCTTAAACCTGAATCTCTCACATGCATAAAGTTATATACTTATTTATAGCTACAGCAATAGGGAGGCTGCTGAGAAAAGTAGAACATCTTTGGAAAAAGTGGGTGGTGATAATGCAAAACAGAATCTGCTTTTCAACTTTACTGGCATCTCTGCTCTGTGAAAACTGAACTTGAATCCCCTTTTTCTGCCCAGTGGAATTCTTTGAATCATATGGCATAATCCTGTCTGTAGGAATTTTTATCTGCTCTACTGCCCTCAACCACCCTTTAGGAGTTTGGCTGCATTCTGGCCATCAGAAAATTGCAGAAGAAGGAATGGAAATGGGCTGCTTCACACTTTGCATTCTTGTATAAGCAAAAGCCCAACAAAAAGCAGGCAGTCCCTGGTGTGAACATAAGTTCTGAGTCACCTTGCCCCAAACTGAGTGAAAATCTCTGAACTCTATGACTGCTGGAAATAGTGGGACACCACCTCAGAGCAGAGGGTGCCTTACAAAATACAGAACCACCCAGCCTCCCATACCTTTTAATATTTGTACATTAAATTGTTCTTTTGTTTCATAATCCAGGGGAAGGGAACAAGTTCACTATTGGGGAAGTCCGTCACTTGAAAAACTAGTCACTCAAATTCATTAATCACCAAAAGGAAAGCAAATGCTTGAGAACAGGTTGTATGACGGTGAGGTGACCCCAGGAATACTGTGCCGTGTGGACAAGCACAACAGTGTCAGACAAAAAACTGGTCTGTTTGTAGTGCAGGTACACTTGACTAGAACTGTGTAAAGCCTGGGCCTTATTCAGCTACATCTTCATGCCTGCTTTCCTCTAGCCTTCCATCTGTAAAGGTCTTCGGAGAGAATTAGTGTGTTCGAAATGATAAAGTTTTAGTAAAGAGTAATTTGAGATGTTTGTTGTACGCAGTTGTATAGTTTCTAATAGCTAGTAACACATCACAAGTTGTGATTTTAATGTGTAAATCATGCCATGGGTATTTTGCATGTTATATTCTTATATATAACTGCACAGACTATTTAGAGGCTATTTTCATGTACTCTCAGCCCTCTCTTGTTCCTCTCAGCTCACAGTAACTGCAAGACAAATAAAGCTGCATCTGTCTCCTCACAAGGAAGGTGACAGGAAATGGGAAAGAATGACAAGCCCAAGCCTGACTCTCAAGTTGCTAACCACTGCAAACTGTAAAATTGCCTTTCACTGCAGTCAGCACAAGACCTGCCACTTTCTTCAGCAGCACCAGAACTTCACCTCTGTGCAGGGTTGTCTTGGCTTTATGCAGCCACTTACATCATACCAGCCATGCTAGTTTTTTAACAACAACTTCAAAATACCGCAGGCTAATTTCAATATTTAACACTATGTTAGAAAGGTTCAGCAAACATGATGAACATGGAACAAGCCTCCTGTGCCCGCCTTGCCTAGGCAGAGACTTTTATAAAGCCAGCTTATGCTTGGACAGGTTGTGCAAACTGTTCAGCTGCTAAAAAATTTTGCTGACCTCTTCTTTAAGTTAGCTGCAGACTTACAGGGAGATTTATAAAACATCTCTGCCTCTAATATGTTTGGTTTATAATCAAGTAACTCGTTCATGGCTCACCCAAGTCAGTCAGGCATGAAATGCCTTCTGTAGATAAGGCAGACAAAACTGCTGTATTCACTCCCGTTCCTTGACCTTAGTGGGGCTGTTGGGATGTTTGCATGTTAAGACAGGCAGAGAGAGCACTTGAAGAATGGGGTTAAAACTAAGTCAGCCTTTCTGTTCTCTCTCAATGATTTTCGATCGATTCCAACCTCTGCTATTGTCAGCTCAGCACAGTTCAGCTCCACTGTGAAGTTTGCTTTTCTCTGCCTCTTGCAGTACAGCCACTACCAAGGACTTTGCAGTGCTAGAACCACCTGACTATTGTGTTCAGGCAAAAGAGACCCAGCAGTGCTGCTCCACTGACATAGCAATGCTAATAAGAGTAGAGCCTTGGTTTTGTCATTGAAATGAATAATTACGACTTGCTGGATGCACAATGAAAAGATCTGCTGAAACAGAGGGACTCGACTACGGTTTCACCTTGGGAGCAGCTGTGCTGCAGTCTGGGAACCTTGCACGTTGCACTGAAGCTTGATGTGCTCATCTGTGGGGCCATGCACACACACAGGAGAAGGAAGAGATCCTTAAACATTGAGATGGCAAAACAAAAGCTCAGTTTCAACACAGCTGTGAGGGTGGTGAGGCACTGGAAGAGATAGGCCAGAGAAGCTGTAGATGACCCATCCCTGGAAGTGTTCAAGGCCAGGCTGGATGGGGCTTTGAGCAACCTGGTCTAGTGAGAGGTGTTCCTGCCCATGGCAGGCAAGTTGGAACTCAATGATCTTTAAAGGTTCCTGTCAGCTCAACCCATTCCATGATCCTCTGGAAAAAGTGGGAGGCTACATGGAAGCACTCTGTGGGTCTGGCACAACACACAGACCACCAACTGACGTGTTTCATCTACAGCGGCAGAGTGGCAGCATGACATATCATGTTATCATGACTGTGGTGATAAAAATATACCTGGGGGATAGATAAGTTATGTCGTGATGTCTGAAATCTCTGCAGGCCCAGTAACTAAGCAACCTCTAAACCTTTGCATTCCTCATTAGGGTACTGCAAACCCATTAACTTTGCTTGGACCGAGAAGGGTCAGAATTTAACCCATTGTTTCTGAGCTGGCTTTTTTTTTCCCAGTGCTGACAGAACTCACACAAGATTATCCCCCACAGGGTACCAACAGCCAAGTAAACACCTCGAGGAACCCAATATTAATGACCCAGCTCTTCATTCCTCCCAACCATATGGGAACTAAAATAGTTAGATCTTTGTTTTGTATGTTAAAATGAAGAAGTTTGTTTTCATTCACACCTCTGCCATTCCCCTGTAGAACAACCCTGGGTATATCACCGACATCACCCTTTTGCTTCCTCTCCCTGCCCTATGCCACTGGGGCTATGTCTGCGTCGCTTCCTCCAATTCACTAAACAAAAATGTAATCGAGACAAAGCAAAAGTGAAATGGAAGCAGCAAAATGCTTTCCAGGCATCCCCAGGTGTTTCACTAATAAAATCCACACTTTGACTTCAGTTTTTCTATTTCAGCCCCATTCAACTAAGCATCATTATTAGGATACAATCCAAAGAAGTGCTTAAATGCCTATTAAAATACAGATGGTTTAAATACTTTTTTGAATTAAACCCTTTAGCTGTCAGCTCTTCCGAACAGAAAGAATGCTTTGGTTTTGGCTTACATAGAATTGAAAAAATCAGATAGAAGAATGCTCTTCATGGCTGCACTGGTGGCTTGCTGACAGCACACACAAAACCAGAAATATCTTCTCACTTCCTCTTAACTTTGTGCTTTGGATCTTGAAGAAGAAGTAGACAACAAAAAACACTTACAAATCTCATCAGACAGACCACTAGGCATATGCTCAGAGAAAACCCACAGAGCTGCCATTTCTGGGAGAGAATTACAATCATTCAGCATCAGAGTTTTCACTTGTACAACAGGAAAAGTGCTGCTCAATCCATCCTAAAAAACATGAATATGATTTGTTGCTTATTCAGTGCTTTGAGATAAATGATCCTCTTTACTCCAATATTAAAATTACCAGGACCTCTTTTATTCCCCCCAGTCTCTAAGTGTCATTCCAGGTCTGTTACTGTGGGTGGACCACCTCATCCTGGAAACAGCTGAATGCAGCTTCCACCAGTGTCTGTAAGCAGAACTCCTACAGGAGGCAAAGGGGCCACCACAAAACAACCACACATGATCCAGAATGGCTTCATGAACCCAGCAGTGCTCCTGAACCTCCCTGCTCCTAAGAGGGGGGGTGTGCCCAGCTCAGCATTTTTTGAGTTAGGAATTGCATTTGCCCTCCCTTTCATTTCAATCATTTAATTAAATCTTTGGTGAAACAATAACAAACAACAACGCCCCTCTGATGCTCCCGTGTTCCATTTCCATGGCAGAAAGCACGGCACGTTTTGCTCCGGCAGCCTCCTCCCTCGCAGCTGTGCACCAAGAGAAGTGAAATCCATGGATGTGGCGAGGCCACAAGGAATACTGTGTGTGTTGTACAGCTTTGAGCACACACAGGACTCTGATTGTAGCAGCATGCTTTGTGTCATTTTAACGATGCACAGTCCTGCTAGCTTCCCCCCCGCCCCGCCACAAAGCTTTACGTAGGAGGCATAGTTATATAATAAAATCCCTGTTTCTGCAGCATTTGCCCCATACCAACACAGAAATGCAGACTTTATTATTCTTCCCGACTGGCAGGCACTGAATTACAAGCGTTTTAACCCTCTTCACACTAAACCTTCAGATTGATTTCTGACTCACAACAGCAGGGAAAACAGCCACTGATCATTTCTGCTCTCTCCACTTGTGAGGCTGATTCTCAGCCTTTGAGATCATTTTTATCAGCTCATGAAACACCTGCTTATTAAGGATCCAATTTATTTCCTGGGGAAACTTTTACTCACTGTTCTTGAGTTGGATGCAGGACTTATGTGCCTCAGCCTTAGGACAGAACTACTTGACCTGGTTTTATGTTGTGGCTGCACTGAGAAGGATGGAGCTCATGCTGCAAAAGGGCAAAGGTAGAGCTGAAGGGTGCATTGGGCTGCTTTGCCAACCACAGGGTCTCTGTAAAGCCACGACTGCAGGTATGTGATGGATACTGAAAGGGTAACCAAGGGTAACCACCCTTGACATCTTGACCACGTGCTGGCAGGACACATCTCCCCTTGCAGCAAGGAGCTGGGTTTCTAGTCACTGTTTCTGAATACCAGGGCACAAATTTGCTTTTCAGGACCCCGCTTGCTGTTACTCAGGGGTGCAGGCATTTTGGAAAAACTGTTAAGCCAAATGTGGACTGAAATCTCACCGAGATACAAGTGAGTGACCAACAAAACTTACTGGTGTCTCTTCCACCAAATCAAGGAGGGACCTGTCTATTGTGGAAGGGTCATCCACACCCAGAGAGCAAGATGACGATCACCCAGAAAGAGAAGGCCTTTTACATTCCCAGATTTACACTCTTCCAGCCAAAGCATTAAAGACACTCAAAGGAAGGTTTCTGAAGCAGATGCTGTTAAGCTTATGTGGGAGTGTTCTGGATGGGAAAGCATTTACAGTTAATTAACAAATAACCCCTCTTGGGGTACCAGAGCTCCCACAGATGATTTGAAAAGGGATCAGGTACTTGGGAACATGCACACTACTGGCACAGTCCCAAGCAAGATCCTGTTTTGACATGTACCTCTAGCGCCTGGCACCAGTGACCAAAGCACAACCCAGGACAACTGGGCAAGGAGGCACAAAGGTTCTCAATACAGCTTCCCTTCCCTTGCCACAGAGCAGAGCCTTTTGCAGCCTCGATAACCATGTCCTCAAGCCCCTATTCTTCCATGCCTAGGACAGTATAGTGCCAGCTGAGCTACATCACATCTGACCCCCATACTTCCATCTCTCCTCCCTACAGGGTGGACACTCCCATAGCCTTCCCTCCACTTTTCCTCGTTGCAGTGATTCCACCAGGTCAGTGAGCAAGGGGGACAGGGTTTGGTCCCTCAATGAGGTACGTCTGCAGAGAAAATGTGCCACCAGCAGGAGCATGCCCAGAAGCAGAACCTGAATTCTGCAGGTTTCAGAGCAGCATTCAGCTCTAGCATTGAGCATCTGTGTATCATTTCCACAATTACAATTCCCAGCAGCTTTCTTACCAGAGAACACAGCTGCCACCACTTTAGCTGTATTTGTTCATCAACACTGACTGACCTTCATTCACAGTCTCCCTGAGCAAGTATTTCCAGCTACCTATCTGTGGTTGCCCTGAAACACCCAGCAGCCTAATTCTTGGATACAGATACCTCTCGAGCCATTTACTCACATGGAGCTGTGAACATGATACATAATCTTTCCAATAATCTGCACTGAGTAAGGCCTGCTGAGTCACTATCTTTATTTTCCCATAGGCATAATTTTTCACAGCCCACCATGAGTGCAGTATAAGCAGTTCCACAGCAGTGCAGACCAAAAGAATAATCTTAACATGAAGGAACAAGGGGTGCTTTATCATCATGACCTGACTGCCTAAAAACAAGGAGGAATTGAGGATAAAACCATCTTCCCCCAGCCCTGCCCCACCCACGCTGACTGATCTGGTCAGCGTTGCTGCCTCCACCAGATGTCCTCCAGGAGGGCTAATGGGGAGCACGATCCCTTGTTGGTTAGTCATGTCCCAGGCCATTTGTGATGCCAGCTAATGGAGCTGTCATCTGCTTATCCTGGATCGTGTGCTATAAATACACTTTTGCTTTCATCAGCAACCTAATCTAACAAAGTTCTCCACAGTTTAGAACTCCAAAGAAATTCTGCATTCTTAAATAAAATTATAGATGGAGTTGTAAAACCTTCTGCTCACCTCTTTTTCTGATGATTTGGTTTGGTTATCTAAAAATGTTTAATTAGGGAAAGGAAACATTTTTAACTTAGGAAGATGAATTCTGCCCTTTCTCACTCCACAGCTTCGCTTATAAACACACACTTAAATAAAAGGTGTTGGTTTTTCCCCCCACCTGAGTCATGCCATAAGAGACAGTGTGAAACTGGGGAACAGACAGCAGAAGAAATGATGACCTGACCTTTGCCTATGAAACAGCTTGGGAGGGGCGGGGGCAGCTCAAGAAAGTTTCTCCTCCTGTGAAGCTTCAGGCAGCCACAGGAATGCATCTCTAGGAACAGGCTGGCTACATAAACTGGATAGAACAAGTTTGGAGCAGTGCTGCAGCTTGCTCCGATGCCACATCAAGGGGGGAGAGGGAGAGGAAGGGAGAGTTTTGGGTACAGAGGCAAGCAGGTGCTGTGGAGCTGCTGCATTGCACCCTCCACACCAGCAAGACATCCATGAGGCTTGCAGAGGAAGGGGCACAGCTGCATAAAGCAGAGAGGCACAGTTTGTTTTGGTAGCTGCTGCATCTCAAATCCGTGCACTGGAGAGGTGTTTGTTTGCTGCCAAGGCTTGGCTGTGGTCATGAAGGAGCTTGGGTAGGGCTGGGATCAGGCTGAGACATGAAGCTGTGTCCCTCAACAAGCAGGGCTGGGATAGCAACGCTTCCACTTTCTAATGATAAGTCTTATGAACTCTGGGTAACAGCAAGATCAGTGTGTGGGTGGATTTATGTTGAAATTAACTTAGGTTTAATCACACACAGCACAGAGTTGGTTTTCTGTCTGCTTTAACAGGGTCTGTTTCCTCCAAGGAAAGTACTTGCCTTGACTTGAATACTAATTCAGATTAAGGTAGGATGTGAAACTAAAGCACAACTGTTGATCCTGAAGAACTGCAACTGTGGGTATTCCCCTGTGGAACAAGAACATCTTGATCCTGTTTGGTTTAGCTTAGCTGAAAGGAAGACAACGTAAGTCACACTTCTGAGTGGTCCCCAAAACCATCAATTGGCTAAATTCTTACTAACAGATATAATTTCTGTCATTTACAGTTAATGAAGTCAGATCCTTTTTTCCTTTTGAAGCAGTATTCAAAAAAGATTTTGCTACTCTAACACTTGACTGTAGCAGTTCAAATTTACTTTGTTGGTTAGTTTTTGTTTTTTTGGTTTTTTTTTTAATGTGTGTGTGGGTTTTTTTGGCTGAAGAACTTGTGAGTGCAGTTTAACCTGCTAAGAGTATGAAGTTGCTGCTGAGTTTGGTCAGGGCTGGGACCATCATGCAAGGACAGCAGCTGACATCCACAACTCTCTCCTGGGATGTCAAACCTCAGCACTCGTTGGCCAGGCCAAACTGAACGTATGCACTGCCAATAAGCAGTGTTTTATGGCACAGAGCTTGTTCTAGAACACTAGTTTTATACTGTCATAACTTCCACAGAGGTAACATGGTTAGAAAATGGAGCAAGTGCAAGGTGAAGCAAATCCAGCAGTTCTTAGATGGAGCCCAGTGGAATGGCTTTTCCTCTCAGTCATGCTAGAGAGCCTCTGAAGAATTCCTGTACAACAGGCCCCTGCAGATATGGACTTACACTGGTACTAGTGACTTTCAACTTGATCCAGATGTTTAAAACACCCTCCAGGAAGATAAATTTATATTCATTCTACAGATCCCATTGACAGTACAACCTGATGCACCAAGAATCTAAATGACATGTCCAAACTTATAAAAGCCAGTAGAGAGAAGGTAAGGAATACTGAGTCTCTTACAGAAGACATTATCTGAACTTTCTACACTGTTGTGTTTTTTTGTATAGGATATGTATAGAAGAGGCAAACAAACACAGTATATTTTTATTATCTTAGTTCTTCCTAAGCTGAAGCAAATCTAGTAGTTCAAATATTTTTTTCTTTCAATTTACAAACATTTAAGATCAGATAAAATAGTATATATCTGTAGTTGCAAGCAAGATATAGATTTTTCTTTAAAAAGGATGACAAAGTTTTTCTATTTTAATATATTTGTACGCAAATACATTTCTCCTTCCGTGGCTAATCTACAGGAATGAAGAAGAGAACATGTGTAATTAGCAAACTCTAATCAGCATAAAATAATGGGAAGACAAATAAAAGTGCTTTAGAAATGCTGTTGGTAACAGTGTGCTCTTTCAGATTTTTCCATACTTTCCTTGCAGTTTAGATTATAGTTGCTCTCTCAGGATACTCAGAAAGCCTGGGCCAAACTCTTCCTCAGTGTAATTCCACTTGGATTGATCAGGAGGAATTTAGCCTAGTGCTTCAAAATCACAGTTGGTTTCTTTCTCACATAAAGTAGAATATAGATTATGAAACTCAAGAATAAGATAGAGCAGAATTAAGCAACTCGAAACACATAGCATCTCATCTTTCTGACTTTAATCAGGCAAAACTCCAACACAGCAGTACCTCAAGGTAGTGAGTTTTTTCCCCTTTTAACACCCATGTTATGTGCTTCTTTTTTTTCTGTTTCACACTTGCTATTCTTACAATTAACATTTATAAGCTCTATAAGGGAAACACATGAGAGAAAAAAAAATTCTGGCTGTTTGACACAGTGAAGTTGTTGATTCACAACTTCTGTAACTGTAGACACACTGCACAGAGACATCCAGCGACAATGTAGTGACACTTGCTACAAAACACTAATTGGCAGGCAGCTTTGGGCAGGGGCTGTCTCCAAAACAACTTTTACTACTTATTATGACTATTTCTTTTTCAAAATACAGTTCACAAGTTTTCATGTCAATTATGTCCTCTTTAAAGACTGTGGTTGTCAGCTTGTTTATCTTCTCCTTTTGTCTTATTTATTTAACATGCTCTGGCTTCACTTTTTCTGTAATCCTAGAATCATTTTCACTTTTTCTATAATCGTAGAATCATTTAGGTCAGAAAAGATCTTTAAGATCGTCATATGTAGCTGGAGTTTACTAATTTATCAGAACTGCAAAAATTAAAAAAGACTATAAGTATTAGGACTATTTTCCCAGTTGTGTGAAGATAAGCTACTGACAGGAATGTGTTTAAAAGAAAAAAAGAGAAAAATTTCAAAATAATCAAAAGAACAAAATCCCCAAACCACTCATTAAATATTTTCCAGACTTCAAAAGAATTGTTCAATTAAGAATAGAAAGGTGCCCCACGCCCTTTTAAATTTTTTTTTAATTCTGCCTGATGTAAAATCAGATAATGAACAAACTTTAAATGTGAAAGATAGCTTTCACGTTTTTAAGAAGTGAAGGTGAAATAAACATAACTTCTGAAACCTTCTTTTCCCCAAATAATTTCTTTCCAGTGCAATGTAACATTTTCCCCTTCTACTATGAAAATACACGTGTTCAAACCCACACATAAAAAATCTTCACTGTAGGAATCACGATGAAAACTGAGACCCCAGGAAGCGAGCAGTGACACAGAGGGAACAACAGAGAAAAGGACTTGGGGTAATGACTGCTCTCTGCTACAATGTAAACAGCTCTGAGGCCACCTTTGCTTGTTTGGGCTGAAGTGGATAAAGCCACACTTCTACCCAAACTTCTGCTGGTGCTGTGACAGACAGCGGGGGCAGAGAGGAACCAGCTCTACCTCAGTGCACGTCCCCACCCCGCGAGGGCAAAGCCTCAGCGTGAAGGGGATTAACACCAGAATGCTCCTGGCTTGGTTAAAGCACACAGCAAAATCTGGCAGATCAGATTTCATCACTGCTCTAATAAACAGGGCATGCATTTGCCATTTCACCTACACAGAAGCCTAAACCACAGCAACTACATTCTGCAGGCCCAGAGGTGGGCAGTATCTGCCCTTCCCACCTTAATAAACAGGGCATGCCATCAGCATCAAAGGCCCTTCTGGAATGGGACTGAAGTTTGTTTGAACTATCACTCCTTCGATCAGATTTACATTTCCCACACTAACCTTCCCGTAGTTTACTCCTACTGTGCCTTTCTGGAAAACAAGAAGTTTGCTTTTGAAGGGCCGCTCTAAGAAATCTAAGGGGGTGGTAAAGTTACAGCACAAGCCATGGCAACAAAGGGCTAAACTGAAGTGACTGCTCCCATAGGAAAAAAAAAATAGCCTGAGAGTAGCTGTCCAATGAGGTTTGCTGCGTGAGCATAAGGAACAGGCCGGGAAGCTGCAGAATATAAAGAATTCCTGCTGTGTTTCCTCCAATGTGTCTCCTTTATATTCAAGAGTGTGCATGAAATGTGTTTCTGAATGCATTAGCTTTTCACATCTGGAGGCATGGGTTCAGTCGTGCATTAGCCCACAAGTTTCCACTTCTTCACTGAAGAAAAAAGTGTATCCAGAGGCATGCAGGTATCCAGGGGAACCCCACAACAAAATGGAAAATAATGCATGTTAACTTCCAAACAGATAAAATCTAACTAGAGGTTTTCAGCATCTTGCATGTTTTCTTGAGAACTACTCACAAGCCGTAAAAATCCTTTAGTTTTTGGAACAACTCTTTTGAACATGCAAATGTACAAACATAGGGAAGCATGGATGAGTATTTAGGAGATGTAAAGTCATGCTTAGGGCACAAAACCCCTTAACAACTCACGGGTACCAAAAAGAGGAGCTCCCATATTCTCTTTCCACCTCCTGTCTCCACTACTCCCAGACACAAACATTAGTCTGTGTTGCACTGATTCTTGTCATACCTACCAATGAGCCATTTTAATATGTTAAAAGGTTACAAAGCATAGAGGGTGGGCAGCAGGAAAGCAAAATGGATTTCCAGCAGTTTAGGGAGTTTTAATAAACAAAATAAACGAAAATGATCTCCTGAGATGGCCTAACAATTGACAAAACAGTGAGGAAGTAGATACCAGGAGAAGCTGGAAATTGCGGGTAGTGAAAGTCACACACAGAAAAGTATTTCTTCTCTTTCCAGGTTTTTCAGCAAGCCATCTCTGAGCCTTTCGGAAAAGGTTTAAAACTAACAGGAAAAATCTGATTGCTATGCAACTGCAGAAAACTGGGTAATTGTGGGTGCAGACCAAAACTAGGAATGGGCTCAACCAGGGATTAAAACAAGTTAATAGACTGTAGATTTCCTTTGCTCTCCTTAGAATTGTTTCTAAACATGAAGGTCTTTGGTTGAGGAATTTCTTTGGCCACTGATTATCAGAAACTGGAAAGCTTAAAGGCAGGATATAAGGAGGATCTCTCTCTGCCCTCTTGGGATCTGATAATGGCCACTACCAAAAATCAGAAGGCCAAATACAACTTGGCACAAAACCATTCCAGAAGACATGGCTTTTAACTGGTTCTGTCCCAGCCAATAAGGCCAGGCCTGCATTAGCCAACTTGTTCTGTTTCCAGAGCAAGGGTGTTTTCCAAGCATGGATCAGGGCTGGACATAACCCCCGCTGACCTCTTCATGCAAAGTTGACTATTTCACCACTGAGCTTCTTGAAGAGGCTTTCACATACCTGTGCCACAAACACTTGAATGTATTGTCAAATATTTATTATATGCCTGGGCTTGCGTCATCTTTGGGCACCACCGAAGTCCTTATGCTCCAGGGGAGGTTTCCTCACCCTGAGGGTTCAGCTGGACTAAGCACTTTGAAAACTCCTCTTGGAAGGTTTCCCAGTTCACCTATGCACGTTTGATTGACAAAAGCAACGTTGTATCTCTTTTAAGGGTTGGTAATCACGCTGCTTAGCCTCTCTCCCAGACCATTAGTGCTGTCATCAATCCATACAGCAGCGTGACCCGCAAGGTGCTCTGCTCTTAACATTTTCCCACTATGACAAACCAGCCACAATTTCTTTGCTTCCTATTTAAGACAGTTATTAAACCTGCAGTATAAGACTCACCCCCTGAATACCAGCCTTCCCTAACAGCCTCTTCTGAGAAACTTTAACAAAAGCCTTTTAGGAGTGTAAATAAGTTACAGTATATCTAACACTTCTCCCATTATTCACTGCCTTAACTTTTTGAAAGAATTCTAATATATTAGAGAAAGTTTACACTTAGAGAAAGGTATGCTGGTTTGCACCTCAGGTACTTTATAATGACATCTATAATGACTTTCTCAACAATTTTCTTAGACACTTAGAGGGTCATGAGTTTATAATTCCCTGGATCCACCCTTATCATCTCTCCCACCTCAATAAAAAGAGCACTGGCAATCTTCCAGATTCTTATTATAGCTGTGATGATATATTAAATCACATTTATTTTGGGGTTGTTTTTTCCTAGGAGGTAATTCAGCTAATACCAAAGAAATTAACTGCTGACTTAACAGATTAATGTAGTCCAAATATTAATAATATTAATACTCTCTACATTTACATATACATGTTGGTCAATCTCAAACTGCTTTAACAACAAAGCCACTATCTCCATTTTGAAGACCAGGAAAATGAAGCACAGACAAGGGCATTATGGGGCAACATTACAAGCAGAGTCCAAGTCTCATACTTGTATCACTGCCTGCTAAATCGTGAGATTCAGTGAGGGCTTATTAACTATAAAAGTATCTCTACTCCTGCCAACTCTTTATCTTTACCAAAAGGTAATGTTAAGCTCACCAAGTATTCCTCTGTATAGAAGACCAGAGTAAAAAGCATTTTACATTCTAATTTTCTCTTCTTAATTGTCCCTTGAGCCTCCAGACCTACTCAGATTCATCAGCTCTCTAGTGGATTTGTAATATAATTCTGAAAGAAAATGACTCTTTTTTTCCCCTTTTTTAATATATTTGTCCTTTTAACTTCCTTTCATTCTTCTTGGTCTCTAGCTTTCCTACAAAAGCATAAAGCATACACTTCACTGCTTACATGACTCATATTGAGCTTATTTTCCCCTCACCAGCTATTGCTCTACTCTGCATTAATATTTGTCTCTTCTCATTTGAGCTTTTTTTTTGTTTCTCTCCTTATACTCCCTTCTTTCCCATTACACTATAAAAATAAGCCTCATCATTCTGTGTGACTCTTTAATTCATATAAACATCTAATCACATTCAGTAGCATGAAGCTGATGGATTCAGAGATACCCTGCAGTCATCAGTTCCATGCAGTAAACAATTAGGTTCTCTTTTTTTTTTTGTCTTTTTTTTTTTTTTCCAGAGCCAGATCCTCAAAATGGGCTAAAATAGAGCTGTTCAGTGCAGTCACAGACTCGGAGAGAAATTGGTCTTCCTCATATTAAGTCAAAAGGTTGCTCCACCTTGTTTCAGGCTCTTTTTAATTGCTTTCCTCAGTCTTCTTTTCTGGTAATGACAACCTAATGATTCTTTAATTTCTCTTTCCTGAACAAACCCCTTCTAGGCATCACATAACTTAGGTGTACATAGTGTCTGTCATCTAAAAGGATCCCAAGGAGCTTTGGAAGCCCTACACAGTCTCATTGACTGAAGCAACTCATCCATGAAGAGGAGGAGGATATGCAGCAGCTGTTTACCAACACATGGAAACACAGAGCATGGTAGGATGAGTGTTGCAGATTGACAACGTAGAGAGAAATTAGGTGAGCAAAATATAATTCTTGCACCTGGAATTGGGTTAGACATTACTGTTGACACCCCTTTTCCAGGAAAAGTGTCATGGGATAACTACTAATAACATTTTTTCAAATTCTTGAGTAAACACTTTATCTAAAATACACAAGGTGAGATTTCAGCTCTTGCTTCAGTACTTGTGTACTGAAAGAGAAACAGGGAAGGGAAGCTCAGCATTAAAGCTCCCATGGTGTGGCAAAAATGGGAGCTAGCTCTACAGCTAACTTCATGGTCTTCCTTGGAAAAGTGTCCAAGCAGCAATATAGAACCATGGAATCATGAAGGTTGGAAAAAACCTTTAAGATCATTAAGTCCAACCATCAAACCAGCACCCTCATCATGTTCACCATTAAACCATGTCCTCAAGTGCCATATCTAAACACGTTTTGGAAACCTCCAGAGATAGTGATTCCACCACCTCCCTGGGCAGCCTGTTCCAATGCTTTACAACCCTTTTGTTGAAGAAATTTTTCCTATATCCAACCTCAGCCTCTCCTGGCACAACTTGAGGCCATTTCCCCTGATCCTTTCACTTGTTACCTGAGAGAAGAGGCCAACCCCCACCTGGCTACACCCTACTTTCAGGGAGTTGTAGAGCACGATAAGGTCTTCCCTGAGCCTCCTTTTCCCCAGATTGAACACCCCCAGCTCCCTCAGCCGCTCCCCACAGGACTTGTGCACCAAACTTTTCACCAATTCTGTTGCCTTTCTCTGGACACGTTCCAGCACCTCAGTGTCTTTCTTGCAGTGAGGGGCGCAGAACTGGACACAGCACTTGAGCTGTGGCCTCACCAGTGCTGAGCACAGGGGGACAGTCACTGCCTGCTCCTGCTGGCCACGCTATTGCTGATCCAGGCCAGGATGCCTTTGGCCTTCTTGGCCACCTGGGCACATCTGGCTCATGTTCAGGCAGCAGCATGAAACAAGCACCCCCACAGATACATTTCCATGGGCCGCTATCAGACAGGACTGCAGACCTGCCATGGTCCTGGGGCCAGTGCACAGGATCCCAGGTCACACACTCACTCAGGAGCATATTTTGGCTTACTTGGGACAGCTGTTCAAATTATTTGCCCCATGGACAGCTTATAGCCAATAGCCATGTGTGGCTTATAGCCAATCCTGGCTTGTAACAACCACCCCATTTTTAGGTCAGCAGACACTAGATTCACTATCCCTAAGACATCAGGCTGCAAACCATAGATTCAAAATCTGTCATGAGCAGCTGTGCCACCTATACAGCAGAAGTCACAGATAGCTCAGGGTGATATCTCGGCCAGTTATCCTAATGTAAGTCACCTCTTCTTATGTGTCAGACCACTAGGGCATGTAAATAATGTTGAAGTTGCTTCAAGCTGCAGATCAGCCCTAGATCAGGAGCATGCAAGAGCAGTTCTATTCTGCTCCATCCTGTACCTTTCTGAAAAGCAGACATTTCATGTCAGCTGTCTTTTCCCTTTATTCTTCGTCATGCAGCTAACAATACCTGGGCATGGAATCAAGGCATTTAAGCGGGAGGTACCTGAGTGTTATTCTTTGTAGGAGTGTCATGTTTTTCAGTAAAATTATCACCTCTGCCTCTCCCTCTACAATTAGCCATATTAGTGTCTCCCACCAAACAGTGACCTGCCCAGTCTAGTAACTTAAAAGATGGGATGAGAGAGCTTTTCACAGCACAGTGCAACCACAGTCTTTTATGAGGATAATTACTAGAAGACATAAAACTAGCTGCTGAAAGGGGCCAGACATATTTACTCCTAGAAAGAAAACAGCCTTCCTCTTGAATATTTTAGAAAACTAAAACCAATCCCATTTCAAAACATTGTTTGTGGTCCTTACCCACTCCAACAAGCTATATCCTCTATCATTTACAACCTGTTTACATTAGTGGGCAGATAGAGCCATTACTGCCCGTCTGGCCAATTTTGCCAGGTCTTTAAACTCTTCTTGAGCTGCTGCACTTGTTATCACCGCTTTGATCCGGAGACTGACAGCACACTACTTACTGCTGCAGCTTTACTATCTGTCCTGGAATTTTTATCCCTGCCATTTCTCTACTTTATAGGCCTTCAAGCTGAAACACTCCTGCAAGGGAGCTCCTGGAATCTTTTGTGTAAGGCATTACCTTTCCATGGGTGAAAGCAACCTGTGTTTTCTCTGGAGTTTGTTATGTGTCAGCATTACAATATTCATTGCCCACACTGTGCCTCAGACATACCAGGCCAGTCTGTTCTGTCATAGCATCAGCATCTGACTCTTGGACTTTCTTCTCCTCAATCTTAAACATTTAAAAGAAGGAAGTTTTGGTTGTCATTTACAAACGTTATTGGATTAACTAGTTTCACCTGTTCATACTGCAAGTCAGGGTGGAAACACACCGAGGAAGCCCAGTCAGAGTCTTCCAAACTATGGCTAGTGTTGAATTTCAAGCTGTGAGAAATAATTTTCAAATTAAGGACAAATTATGTATACACCGAAAAATAGCAATTCAGTAAAATAAATGTATCTATTATCCATCATTGCTACCAGTATTTTTCCTCAGCTATGAAGGAAGTAAGTCATCCTCTAAGCTGGTCAGTGTGAAATGTACATTTTTAATTTGTAAGCTTATCAGGAATACTAAATCCTATTTCCAACTTGCAGCTAATACTACATCTAGATTGTATTATTTCTCTCCTTGCAGCTTCTACCTTAAAAAAAAAAAAAAGGCAGCTAGTCAATCTTAGGAGATGACATGACAAACGACACACATTTCAATAGGATTTAACAATAAACAGCCACCTCAACAAAGAGAAGCCTTCCCCCACCTACCCACTAAAGCAGCATCAGACAAGAAACTAAGTGAGACATGTTAACAGCGAAGCACTCCAATTAACGTGTTACAGCTCCTCTAACGCAGAGACCAAAGGCGACTGCTGCTGGGGATGCTGGGGGATGCAGAGCAGTAATTGTCACTTAAGCACTTCACTCCCCGCCGCCCGGCTCCGGCTCCCTCCCAGCCGGGTTTATCTCTCGCCAATTACTGCTGTCATTTGCATTTCAACGTGTGCCATCAGGAGCCAGGGCACAGGCCGTGGTGACACACAGCAAAGTCAAGCCATTCCTCAGGCCCGCTGATGCTGAGCCATGTCCTTGGGGTCCAGGACACCCCTCTCCGACACCACCAAAGACATCCCAACGCCGGCTGAGAGCCTGCAAGAGGCCACAGAGGAATTTTTCAGGAGGAGGTCACGCATGAAAGACACAGTGGATACCAACTGTACACGTTCTGTTTCGGATGCATCTCCTGGTGTTGCATCATCCCAGGTTGCATTTTCTATTCCAAATCCATTTGCACTGCAAAGCTGCACAGCAGGCAGAGTTGGTGTACTTCAGTATGGCTGTTCTTTAGTACTTCACACGGAATGGTAGGGCTGGAGAGGACCACTGGAGCTCTAGTCCAACCTCCCTGCTGGAGCAGGGTCGCCTAAAATTCATTAATTCAGGATTGTGTCCAAATTAATTTTGAATATCTCCTGGGAAGGAGACTCCATAACCTCTTTGGCAGCCTGTTCCGATGCTCGGTCACTGCACAGTAAAAGAAGCTCTTCTTCATGTTCTGGTGGAACTTCCTGTTCTAGTTTCAGCGTGCTGCCTCTCATCCTATTGCCCAGCAGCAGCAAGAAGAGCCTGGTCCATCCTCTTGACACGCCCTCTTCAGATATTTATAGACAGTGATAAGATTCCCTCTCAGTCTTCTCCAGGTTAAACTGGCCCAGTTCCCTCAGCCCTTCCTCCAGAAGAGGAATGCTCCAGCCCCATAATCACCTCCACAGCCCTTCAGGAGCTCCATTTCTGTGGTACTAAGGACCCAAAAGCTGGACACAATACTCTATGTGAGGTCTCACCATGGTGCAAGTACAGGGCACCAGTATTTAGCACCTGCACGTGGAAGCTGCACAGTGGGGCCCACCATGTTGGATGCTTATATTTGTGTACTTGAGCAGGTTGAAGGTACTGAACTGGTCAAGGAGGAACACGGATAAAACAAGGATTCTCAGCTTGGGAATGGTCACAGTATATATTAGTGGTGTGCTACTACCTGACTGCACAGAGCTCGGAGTGGATGCAAGAGAGTCTAGGATGAGTGTGGGGAAGCTGGAATGCCAGAGGGCAACTGCTGGCTGCATACTCTGTGGAGGGAAGATGAAAACACAGCACCTCCAGCTGCCCACATCTACTGCTTTGCTTCCTAATCAGTGCAGCTAAGACAATAACACGTAAAAGTTCATCAGTACTTAATGGATTCCCTTCGTTAAAGGTTGAAGCCTGCCTATTTGCAAAGTAACACAACAAAAATTTACCACCAGGTTTAGAGGTGTACCAGCTCTTTAAACAATCCATGTACTTAATAGTATTCAGAGCTCAGGGATCACTCTTCCTGCCTGACAGAAAAGTCTGTGGTGCCTGCATTTGTCAGCCTGCTCCGTGACATCTCATCACCACACGAGGTGCAGCTGAGACCTCCGAGAGGGAAGAACTACTTCAGCTGGATCTCATTCAGCATGGCCTCTGTCACTGAAAACAGTATTTCATCTGATATCTGCAGCCAAAAAGAATCAGGGGTACAGAACCATCGGTTTTATTTATTGACAAGATGCATTTCTATGGGTTTTCCCATGAGAGAAAGAATTTTAAAAAATTCTGTGGGCAACTCAGACTGTCCACCCACTGCCCAAATGGAGTGGGATACAAATAGCCAGCAAGCGCAGAACAAATGCTACCTCCTACTTAGGAGTGTGCTAAGGAAAGGTTGTTTGTCACTGATGAGCTGTAATCAGAGGCTATGAACTATCCTTAGCATATCTGAGAAGCATTTTGCTCCATGCTAACCAAGGAAAATCAGAGATCAAGTCAAACCAAACCAAAACACACTTCTTGCCTTTTCTGCTTAACTAGCCACCAGAAAAGTGATGGAAGATTAGTATTTACTGTCACACCTAGATTGCCACTTCAAGTTAAAAAAAAGCACCTGCACGTAAAGCTCACATTTTCCCCTGCCATCATGACCTCTTCCATTGGAAAAAAAATAAAATAAAGGATGTTTAAACAAATAAGCTAAGGCAGCTTCTAAAAAGTAATGAGAGATTGGACTATGGTTAGTTGAAGGCCAACTCAAGTAATTTGCCCTTTCTTTTGTTTCTTTTTAATTGTTTTTAAATGGGCTTTTTTGGCTGACTGTGTATTTGAAATCCTCTATGTTAATAAGCTGATCAGTTACTGGCTCTCTATCTGCTAACCTGAGCCAAAAACCCTGCTCTTTTCTCTTTTGTCTCCAAGCCAAAAGAAATTTGTACAGGGAAGAAGTCTTCTCCCTCTCCCTGCACTGAGTCACAACACAATGGTAATTTGAAAACCTTCTATTTATCACCAGGAACAAAAATGCTAAGCCAGATAGCAAAGAAGGGTTTGAAACAGGGTCTCCAGAACAAAAACTCTCACCACTACAGTCCACACAACTCCTGAGTCAGGTATTCTGCCTCTGAACCATGGCACAGACAGGGCTATCCTTCTGTTTCAGTTCATACTGGCTTGACTGACCTCATGTTGTCCTATAATTCCATATTATGTATGGTTTTTTTCCTGCTACAAAATATAACAGCCTTTTGTTGCTTGGTTTACCAATCTGGTTCTGCTGAACTCAAAATCTGCATTTACCAAGTAGGCATTTTTTTCTGTGCTTTTAAAAGTGGAACAGTGATCCAGGCATTGAATTATGTTAGGTGGAAAAAAAGTTCCACAGAGGGAATTTATTAAGACAACTTGAATGACGGCTGGGGAAGAACAGTCTTCTGGAATCATCTGGGATGAATTCACTGACTGTTATTGCTTCTCAAACTGACACAGCAAGGGCAGTAGCTAAAGACTGAGGGTGGCTCCTTAGCGTTGGGACTACGGAGAGATGACTTCCCAAATGCCCCACCTCAAGTTTTTCATGTTAGCCCTGCCTTTAGTGACTGGTTCAGCCAGCTCTCATCCAAAGGACCTTGTCCAGGGAGGGCTCAGCTTCCCGTCAGCAGAGCAGCTGAATTAGTGCACATTTGTGGAAGCCTTTGTCACTTCTTATGGAGCTTTGACTAACACCTGCTGCTGCTCCTCATTTTGGTGTCCCTATCCCACAAACTGAAGGATGCACATGCTCCCAGCCTACACAGAGATGCTGTTTCCTTAAGAACACACAGTATCTACACTCCATGTAGCAGCAGGTATGAAGCATGTAATTTTCTAGAAGGATCTTAGATCTTCTCTGACTCATTGTTTTAGTGATCAGCACCACCATCTTCACATGCCCAATACCCTTTTATATGGAATTTTTAGAGGATTATGCTACCTGACCACCAGAGAGAATCAACAAGAGACAAAACAATAACTTGACTGGTTAGGTTGAGACTGTACATTGGGTCTTCCCGACTGTGATCGACTAGGACCTTTGGCTGAGTGGCAGTAATCATTTGAAATGTTAAACTACACAAAGCAAGAAAGCAAGACAAATTGCACTGAAATCCTGGACCACTTTGAAGTAGGACACACAGTACACCAGCTTGTTTTCTGCCTGCCCCACATCCCCAAGCAAATACAAGTCCAACAGTACGGAAAAAACAGCTCTCAGATTAATAGTGCATACAGTCTTCCACAGGTTCTCAGGAAGGAAAGCACAGGCAGAATTGCAACAAATAGCTACTTTTTTTTTTTTTTAATCCACAGGAGACAGAAAACTTCCTTTTTGGGACTGAGATTTAGTGTTGCATCAGAGACAGAGCTCTCTTGTGCATGCACGTGCATATATCATCCGAAACAGCTAAGAGTGTACACATTTCAGCTTCTCTCCTAATGGTCAATCAGTTTAATTAACTGCAATCTTTAATTGTTGCAGCAGGCAGAAGTAACCTGGCTATAATTTACATCTTGACAACAAGCCATCAGCCAGATTTCCAGAGATAGACAGCACTTACTGATCTTGGAACTTAACTGAAGTTTGGGTGCTTGAAATCAGGGCTGATGATCTCTTTCGCCCTCTTTCTTCCTTTCTTTCTCTCATTTTCTCTTTCTTTTCTTACCCCTTCATCCAAACCCCACTGCTGTGTGTTTATATAGTAGGACAGGGACTAACACACCAAATTCCCTCTCAAGAGTGTAATTTACTAATAAAACTTGGTGAGTTTTTGGGGACTCCCTGGCTTTTGTTCTTCCTTTGGACCATCAGCATTTTTGAATCTCATGTGCTTCCTTCCCCTTAAGGGTGTGGCATCACATTTTTGGTGTCACAGACAGGATGCTGTGGTTGAAAGAGTCCGTTTGGGATACCCTCACTCTACCCCTGAGTTCTGGGCAGGGCATGCTAGGAGGTGATCTATTGTTTGTTAACAGCTAGGAGGGATCCAAGCAGCTGCAAGCCAAGAGTGTCCAAGAAATGTCAGTGCTTGACTGCTCCCTGATTTTGGAAAAGTTGAGAGCATATAATGCCTTCCCAATTCCCTAGGGCACAGAATAGGCAAAAGAAAATTGGTATAATCCTGAGGTGGTGGTTAAATGCATAAAAAGGTTGCTAAGAGAACAAAAGGTACAAAAGAGGAAAGGTAAAGCAATTTTATGTGCAATTTTGTGAGCGGCTTTCACTGCTGCCCAAAAGCAAAGGTATGCCAACAAACAAGTAGAGGGAAAAAATTATTGGATGTCTGCAGGATTTGGTGAAAAGATTGCAGCACCAGTTAAATGAGAAGAGAGAAAGCAGGCTTTGGGAGAAAATGTTTCTTGCTGAGAGTGAGCATACTAGGAGGCTTCAGGTGGACCTTTGGGATGTGTATAAGAGAATATTGTAGGGAGAATTACAGGATTTAGAATTTGGACCATTTGCAGAAACACCATCTCATGACATTGACTTTTTGTATCCAGTGAAGAAGGTGGAAGACAGTAGACAGGTCTGTTTTTCTGACAAAGCGAGATGTAATGCTTGCATTGTCATCTGATGATGAGGAAGTAACATTAGGACCCCAAATTAAAACTGAAACCACAGACAATGGTCAGGGTCAGCAAACTGCTACCAAAACAGTGCTGTATACAGCAACTGAGATATCAGAGTTCCAGAAAAAGTATAGCAAACTTACATAGTATGGAAATTTATGGGCTGATCCCAACAACACTGAACAGGGGAAAGATGATTCTTTACCTTCAAGCCCCCCTGAACCTACTAGACCCCAGGGCAGAACAGAAAAATCGCACACAAGATTACACCACCACCAAACTTTTGTTTTAACAATGTGCAATGCTGTGGTCTATACTACACATCCAATCATTCTGTCAGGATTAAATCCCAACTCTACAGCTCCCAAAAGAGCTGTACTCTATTCCCTGGAGCACAAAGAGCCCAGTGGAATGGATGTGTCTGCATATGAACCTCTTGAGATGTTATTCTTGTAGACAACCTTGGTGTAGATACAAGTAATCACACTCATATTCGTGTCTGTAACTACGTTGAAATCACAGGATCTGATTTTAGTTATTGATATTCCGTTACATTTTATCAGTTGTTAAGTCATAACACTGATTTAAGACTTACACCCTACCCCTGTTGGAATGAATCTCAGCTTGATAAAGCTGCTACTGAAGCAAGCACAAGAAAATGGACAAAAGACTTTGATTACTGCTCCTCATTATGTGAAAGAAATCCAGGTGATGGAACAAGCAGAAAAAGATGGGGAACAACATTGGTGGGACATGTTATTTAGATGGTTGCCAACAGCGAGAGGAGTTTTAAACAAGGTGCTGCACCCTGTGATTGTTCTTTTAATATTAACCTTCCTGCTTTCAATTTTGATAATCGCATTGCACATCAAGTTGTGAAGGATTATAGTGAGATTACCCCCAGAGAGCAGAGACAGAAGGAGAAAGGGGCAAATGCATTCTATAAGCTTTCTCATCTTTTCCCTTTTCAAAGAATGGTTCACCAAGTCCATATTGATGTTGGTGCAGAATCCCAGAATATAAGGGGGTAATAGTTGTGTGTCTCAAATACCAAGAGCCGGATGGCTGCAGAGCTGACCAAGGATTGTTGGTAATGACATCCCATGAAAAAGAACAAGATGTGGCTAGGGGAGGGGGCCATGCAGAGGCAGGGCAGCACTTTCCCAGGATAAACATCCTTGTTCTAGCTCCTGGGGTTAACCACAACATGGTACAGCACAAGTGTAGGAATGAGGTCAAGAAATGGACATGGAGTGTATGGGAAGGGGGGAGGGGGTCAAGACCACCCAAGACCCTAAAACCCTCCAACCTATTTCCAGGAAGGACTAGAGGAATGGACTGCACATGGTAACAAATTTGCATAGGAAGGTATCCCCACCAAGCCCGGGCAGGTTCTGGTCCCTCACTGCCAACATGTTCAGTTCAAGCAGTACTTATTACAGAGAAGAAATGTTTCATCTACTCTATCTCAATAGTTAATGAATACTAATAAATGAATGAGAGACGCCTTAATAACTCCAAATCCCACAAGCAAAGAAGTGCTCCACTGTACACTGTAAACTCTAATAAAAGAAAATTAAGGATGTAAAGTCAAACCATGGGAAAGGACGAAAAAGGCAATTTTTTTTTTGCCAGCTCATACAATACTTGGCTACCAAATCTTGAAGTAGTAATAGCACCAAGTACACCTTTTTAAAGCTTCTGGGTTTTTTTGTTTCTCCCAAATATACAGTTCATCAGAGAATGCTCCTGCCTCTCATCATCCACTTCCCTTTCCAAAAGTGACTTAGGAAAATTACTTTTTCTTAGCAAACGGAAGTCCATAAGAACTTAAAACTCAACCATATATGCTACACCAACTCACTTTTATTACAGAAGAACAATTCCAGCACTGATATACTACAGTATTTCATTCATTAATTTTCAAACCTGCATGCCTAAAGCTTTGCTTCCAGACGTTCCCAGAAGTGTACTTCCACACTTAAAAGAAGCTATTTAGATGGAAAAAGTATCCTCCACTTTACAAGTGGGGAGAGGCAACCGAGTCCAGCATTCTTTTCTCTCACCTTGACAAACAGGCATTGCTACACCCATCCCAAATGCACTGCAAAGCGGTTGTGTTAGGTTCTGGACTGATTATTTTACTGCCTCACAGACTATGTTCATTTCTCCAGGAAGTTACTTCTCTTCACATTCAAGGTTCTTCATAGCCTCTCCTTGTCCCTTCCAAATCATGTTTAGACTTCCACCTATGGTAAGCCTATAGCAGACACTGACCCCTCTCTACTTGTTAAACTGTCACAGTCTTAAGCTGCACCAGGGGAGGTTTAGGTTGGATGTTAGGAAGAATTTATTCACAGAAAGGGTGAACATTGGAATGGACTGCCCAGGGAGGTGGTGGAATCACTGTCCCTGGAGGTGTTTAAGGAAGGACTGGATACAGCACTCAGTGCCATGGTCTTGTTGACAAGGTGGTGTTAGGTCATAGGTTGGACTCGATGATCTCAGAGGTCTTTTCCAATCTAATTGATTCTGTGATTCTTCCACAACGCTAGAAGGAATCAAAAACACCCTCTGCTGCTGGAGTTCTTTGCCCTGGCCCCTGAGGCATGTTTCCTTCTTCAGAATATTTATTATTGCCTCTACTGTGCAAGGGCATTCCAGGCAGACAGAAAGGAATAGTTGCTCTCACTAGCACATGGTAATCTAAAGGCTTGTGGAGTACCCATCAAACTGGTATGACAGTCATGGCCTGATACATGCCAAGCTTTGGGATGTGCTTTCAAAGAGAAAAACTTTGAGACACAGAAACTCTGAGACACAGAAAGTCTGTCAGTCCTGAGAATGGACTATGTAACTACTCCACCTTCACTACAATCTTTACCCATCTTAAAGCCAGGATAAATCACCATAGCTACAGCTTCTTGATAACACGTGAAAAGTTTTGGCTTTCCTCTGCCTGGTCCAGGGCACATGTTGATCAGCTGAAGGATGCTCATGTAAAAGCACAAGCTCTGGTCCCCTTTGTTTTGTGGCACAGCTGCACTCGAACTGACAGCATGTCAGCATTGGCATCACTGGCAGAACAAAGGAGACAAAGGCTGACACAGGAGAGGGAGACTTTGTCAGGCTCCTAAAGAGCAGCAATATTTAAAAAAAAATAAAATTAAATAATAAGCAAGCTGTAGGAAAGGACACACCTGGACCAGGAGCAATTTTTAACGGAGGAAGCTCTGCCCATCTGCCATGTGTGGAGGGCTCACCATTAATAAATCCTTACAGTTTTATGCAAGAGAGCATGGATTTGGTGAACAGAGACAGATCCAGAGGGCTATTTCCTATGCCACTAGAGCCCCAGCAATGCCTGCACTGCCTTATGTCTTTGTAAACAAGCTAAACTAGGCAGGGCTAAGTGCACAGAAAGTACACCAACCACGAGTGGATTTAAGGCTCTTGGCACTAGGCACAGCCACTTGGTTTCAGTGGCACGTGTCTCAGTATTAAGGCTCACGCTAAGCAGTTGCAAATGGATGTGGCAGGCACGCTCCACTCCTCGCTGAGTTTAATGCAGGAAATTGTGTGTGCTCCAGTACTGTAACATAGGAAATCTGAGAGCTAAAAATGCAGCCTGGGGAATTAAATCTCTGCTCTTCTCCCCCCATCTCCAACTCAAGAGTGCCCAAAGTGGCCTTTGTATAGTCTCACCTCCAAACATACCCTGATCTGCACTTACTTCCAGTACTACCTAACATGCAAGGGACATTTCCAGGGAGACAAAAGGCTGTATCTCCATCCCAAGCAGCTCACAAATTAAGGATATTTAAGGAAGGGACTGATGTGCCACTTCAGTCCCTCCCTTTGCACAGCTTCAGAGCCAAAACTTTCTTCTACTCACCCAGTTAAAAGTACACTGCTGCATTTATTTGTTAGTGCAGCAAGAGACATCCTCGTCAGCAGCACTGAAGCTGTGCAAGTGACTCTTGCAGATGCCATTTTTCTTAGACATAGGATTTCATTACGCAAAGCCTGCCCACTGAGAGATATGTTGGGGAGGGGGGGACAGGAAGGAGGGGGAGGGAGGAAAGGGGAGGGAGCCTTTTAACAGAGAGGGGAAAAGAAAGCCTCAGAGATCCAAAATAAATGATTCTTGATTCACAGGGAGGCAGGAAACACAGCTCACACCCAAACAGAGACACTCCTCCATGGCAGACAAGCATCCTGATGATTGTTGGCTTTGTTGTTACAACAGGAAACTCCCCCGCCCCGCTCTGCAGCGCTGGATTCTCGGAGGCACCTACCAGCACTTGCCTTTTGCTGCTCCCTTTTCTGCAGGAGCGAGAGGAGCTGCTGGGAACACGCTGCACAGCAGCCGAAATGGGAAACATCTTGGGGAGGTAGCATCTTCCAACTCACCCAACAAATAATCTGCTCTAATTCACAGGGCTGGCAGTGAACAAGATATTACAAAAACATATTTCCTGTGCCTTAGCACAGCAAACAGCATAGTACAAAGCTCATGATACGGCACCATATGGCTTCTGCCATATTATTTTTGCTAATAATGTAAAACAACATGCACTGTGGTAGCTGCAACAACCACAATGCCACTACAGCTTGTTTGTGCCAGGATTAAAGTGGTTTCTTATTAATTATTTAGGTATAGCATTGTATTTTAAACACCCTGAGGATGGTATAATAGTGTTCTTATTTAGTTATTTTTCACCTAGAGTATGATTAAACTGTTCAAAAATCAGAAGTCCCAATTTTTCAGAAAAACTGGGATGAGAAAACACCACTTAGCCATTGAAACAGAAAGCATGATGTCAGCAACCTAGTAAGATACATGTTAAAAGGCATGGGTTTATAGCAAGCAATAGCTGCAGCCACTACTCTGAACTGTAAACATGAGACAGACCCAGAGAGCTCTGGCGTGCTGTGATGAACTGCAAACTTAATCAGGATCCATACTGGCTTGAAATATGTAATCTGCATTGTCCATTTCCCTCCTCCTCTCTGTGTGTGTGTACAGATGGTCAAAACCTTACAGCTAACCCTGAGCAATGGATAATGAGGTAATAACACTTCCCAGCCTCCAGCCTCTGTGGTTACTTCCAAATTAACATCCAAACTGTGTTATGCAATTCACAACACCAGAAACAAGAGTCTAGTTCACCAGTCAGACCAACTTGTTGGTCAGGAAATGGTTAGAGCAGCCACGTTTCTGCACCTATTTTTTCCTCTTTAAAATTGTGTACGGCTGTGATAAACAGACACATCAAACCATCTCTACATTCCTTCTTCACGAGAAAAAGAACAACAACAAAAAAACACTCAAAAAAAAAAAAATCCCACTCCTACCCAGACTTGTCCTGAATACTAATGCTAAAACTATTACAAAATGCTAATTTGGTACCAACAACCTATGATTAAAAAAACAATGAAGCACCTCAAGCACATGAATTAAGGCATCATCTTAAACATGGTCTTTTCATCTTAAGCTAGAAAACCCTTACATATACACACATCTGGGCCTTTTCTTGCTCTCGATGATCTCAAAGCTATATTAAAGATGCAAATCTTTATGTAAGCTAGTCTAATGCATTTGGGGTCTGAATGAAAGCTAAAGACACCACAGTACTTTTAAAGACAATCACAAATGAAGCCAAAAATCTCAGCTAAGATTATTTTCTGTCAGTAAACACCCCCTGAAGGCAATTCTCATGGATTACTGGGATGCCTATTGAGTTACTTGAGCACCATTACCTAACATCCAGCATTTGGTATAGAACATCACTACATGCTTTCATACTTAACATACTTAAGCAGTCAGTGGTAAAGATGCACTTTTGCAACACTTCTGAGGCAAGAGTCTTGAAGTTTTAGTAACACTAATAATTCATTTTTACAGTTTTTGTTGCTTCTCCAGTTTAAGGCATAGGAAAGGCTGATTTCCTTCTCTGTGCTGCACTGTTCACCAACAGGAAACCTTGAAATGAAAACCTCAGTGCTCAACTTCTTTTCATGTGTTCTAACCATCCGACACTACTCCCTCGCTACTATTTTTCACTCTGATCTTGCATTTGTGCATAGTATCTAACTTACCTAATGCCTCCCATCAAAAGAGTGAAAAAGTAGGCAACCCCCCCCAAAATTCTTGCAAATATACTGGCTGTTTAAGAGAAGGAAGAACAGATTGCTTGGCCAGGACCATTAAACTGCAGGACCTTTCCCACCCCATCCTTCGCTTTTTGTCTAAAATGCTGAAATGTTTAGAACAGGGAAAAAGACCTAACCTTGGTCAAAACTTGGTCAAAAAATGGCAAAAAACCTCCAGGGATGAAAAATAGAACGGATCCAGAAGTTCTTCCACTCTCACGCAGATCAAAACTTCCCTTTATACAACGTATCTTTACCAGACACGTTGTATAAAGGTTTTAATTTGGCTAATTCATTATAAATACTAAATAACTCCCTACATCAATAGTATTCTTGACAGATCCATAAGAAAGTATTTGACTCTAGTTAAATCCTCCATAGCAAACCTGGATGAAAATAAAAGTTCCTCCTATCAGCAATAAAAAAATTTGTGTCATCTAAAAACCCAGAAATATATCAAACCAAAACATGTAATGCTGAGTTCTGGAGTGCAGAGAAGCTTCTAACCAGGTTAGAAAGAACTAAGCCAGAAAGCTAAAAAAAACCCAATTTTATTTAATTTTTTCTATTTAAAATTTTAGCCATCAGATTGATCATAACCTGCAACTGATAAAACAATTACATTGTTTGGCTGATGTTCTTCAATTCACAATTGCATGCAATTAACAATTACAAAGATGTAATTAAAAATAGCAAGAGGTAAGCAAGTCTCCCATAGGGTCTCCCAGAAGTAGACAAAGTAGCATTTCCGCTTCAGATCAAAGTAAACTACAAAACTCAACTAAATTCACATAGACAAAGTACTGCAGGAAACACATACTTCACATTTGACAAGAAGAGAAGTTAATTTTTTTCACCATCACTTTCACTACTCTCTTTGCAGAGTTTGCCTCCATTAGAAAGGGAAGGTAGTTCAATAGCTAGTACCAGGCAAGGGAGACTTGCCAAAATGACACAGATTAATTTTAGTGTCAGGAACTACTGTAAATCTCAGCAGTTTGAAAGGTACTGTCAGCTGGAAAGGGGAGGGGATGAGAGTCAGAATCTATTTGAAACTTCACAGCATACAGGCCTCAAACCCACGAGAGAGAGAGCAGCTCTGGAAAAAAAAAATTACTTTATAGCAGATCTAACAATGGTCTTCTATAAGACAACTCAACTCTGAGGTGCTATTTCACAATTTAAGTTTTTAAAACATCTCTAAATCTGGACAACTTTCTAGTAGCAACTCTGAGGTACAGTAGTGAATCATCATCTTTTCCTCAGTTACTACTGGGTTCTAGAGCCTGCTCCAGCTGTCAGATAGAAGTTTTTACCATTCTTCCCATTTCTTTTCCTTCTCAGCCTAACACCATCATCATTTTGAATTTGAGAAAGCAGCAAAGACATAATAATGATGTATATTTGTATATATTTTCCCCCTTTAGAATTGATTTTGCTCATATGAAGGCATAAACAATCTAAAGAATCATCCCTGAGCCATCCACAGCTTTCACAAAAAGCTGCTTTTAAAGCTGTCTAGCTCTCTTCCACCTGATCCTATAAACACTGCTGGCAATTTTTCCCCCATGCCTCTAACATATTTTCACTTAGCACCAGTTTGATGTATAAGATCTGACAGCCAGGCAGTTATAGGCCACCTGCATCACTGTCGCCATGACAACAGTGAAAGACAATCCATGATCCCATGCCCTGGTCACACGTTTCAATACAGCTTATCTGTCCAAAGCCACTGAGTCTAATGGAAGAGAGTAATTACAATCTTCCACTCATTGTCAAAATTCTCACCATATAATGCTCTTCAAAATTATTTTATTCCTCTCACATGGCTGCTTTGCAAAAAAAGAAAAAAAAAAAAAAAAAAAAGGAAAAAAAACCCCAGAAGAAACCTTAAGTGGGTTTGGAATGGAGAGAAAGAGTGAAAAGCAAGTCTGTGCCTGATAGAAAAATGCAGCAGTGTGAGCAAACTGGCTCTTCACAGTGCTGAAGGACTAATCAGAAGCAGGGGAATGTACCAACCACTAAGAGGGATAAATGAAATTTTCTCTTCTATTCATAGAACATCACTTAAGATCCTTTTGGTTTTGCACTGAAGGTGAAGAGAGGATATTAGCTGCCCTCTTTTCCCCTCCCCTTCCTGGAAAACTTCTTCCTATCAAAATGAACAAGCACCATGCTGCACTGTGCGGCAGCAGCAGCCTCGGCAAGCAGCACGGCTCTTCAGATGTCCATGTCACTAAAGAGAGAGGGAACCCTGTTTCTGAGACAGCAGAGCAGCAGCTCCTCCTCTCCACCCTCCATGACAGACTATCCCTTCATTTTTCATTTTTAAAGCAGAACTGCAGGGCAAAGCTTCAGAATTTTACCCTTTCTCATCACCGTCCCTAAAGGATCACTGCATTCCCTCTGTCTCTGGCAGAAAATGCCAAAATGCTATTCCTTTGTCCATGGCCACAGCCACAATTAGGATGGAGATCAGGGTAAAATGATACTCAGTTTGCACCTGCAAAACAGGGACATGACTTCCCTGCCTTGTAGAGAACTGAGAGGACAGAGGGAATCCAGTCATAACACAGACCAGCAGCACCTATTTTGAACTATGGCAAATATTGGACAGTGAGTACCTGGATCCTCATCCTGCAGTAGATACAAATACAACACCTTCTGGCACAGAATTTAGTGCTGGAGGATCAGGTCACATCCATAATAAATAAGAAGCTTTGCTTTCTGCTTGATACTCCTTTTTGCAATCCTTTCTTCTCCTCCAAGCACCTTCATGCAAATCAGTCAGCACGTCGAAGCTCCAATTTATTAGGCATGTAATAAATACCTCTTGAATTAGTAAAATGTGGTAAATCAGGAACAGACAGACAAAAAGACACAGTAATTTAATAAAATGTTTCATCCACCCATGTCCAAACCACACTAGTAAATAAAATGTCAGATGACTGCCCATTTTAGAGACATATTTTTAGTTGGATGCTTTAGGCCACAGCATTGGCACCAGGAAATGAAAGCTTCATTCACAGCATATTACTTGCATTTGCCATACAGGGTTACCCTGGCTCAGCTGACACAGTAACCCCACTGTAGCTCGAGCCCCAGAGCCCTGACTCTCAGCTCCCAAACCACAAGGTAAATAAAACGTCAGTCTTTTTTTGGTCTGTACTTACAGGAACACAAACAGGGCTGAGGACCCTCAGTCCTGATGTAGCTCAAGCACGCATTTGAAATAACCTTCAGCATTCATGGCAGAATTACTTGAAAGAGAAGCAATGCTGTGATTTAATGACCGTCTTTTAACACGTTAGCCAAATAAAATGTTACAGCCAACAAAGGTAATAGTATCTTTAAGTTTCTGCAGAGCTGGGAGTCCCTCCCAAAGCCCAGTACAAACGCAGTGCCTGCCCCACAGAAACCCAGCCGGGGCTGTGGCTGTGCACCACCGACGGCCAAGGCTGCCCAAGGGGGCAGAGGCTGCGTTTGGAGGGGCAGCAGGCATGGCCTGGCATGGGCTCTGCCCACACAGCAGATCCTATGGAGCATCAGTCAGGAAATCTCTACTGATGACGAGTAGGCGAAGTTCCTTTTTCACCTGGCGTTTTCAAGGGGGAGGACGGATTTCTCAGCTGGGGTGAAGCGGGCACCCCAGCAGATGCGTGTGGCTTTGCACCAGCCGAGCCACCGGCCCAGGGCTCCCCCGCGCAGAGTGCCCCCAACTCCTTGCTGCCTTCTGGCACTGGTTCAGCACCATCGCAAAGGGAAGGGTGCCACCTACAGCACTGCGCACAGCGCTTCCTCCTGCACCATGGCTCGCCTTGGACTTCTCCCAGTGAAGAATTAACCAGGGCCAGCCCCCTGAAATGGAGGCTTGGCGACTCTTCCATGGCAGAGGTAGGCAACGTCCTCAAACTGGTTTCTTATTTTAGGAATGCAGGGGTAGAGTGTCACAAATAGATTCCTTGACTTCATTTCTTTGGTGTCTTACTGTTGCAGTGTATTTCCTCTTCTACTACACCTGCATGTCAGTACTATCAAAACCACTGCACTGACTTCTATCTCATTTTTTAAAAAATATATCTCAGAGTGTCAAATACGATTTACTTCAGAACTTCTTCAAAGAAGATTTGATTCCTCACCACTCACATTTATGCATTTAATTCCTTTCTCTCTCCTTTCTATGGGAAAGATCAAATCAAATAACATATTTTCAGTCTTGTACAAGCTACATCTTTTGGAGTTCCTCTGTGTGCAACATGCAACCTCTCAAAAGGTATTAGAGCTGAGGTGCCTCTTCCTGTTTTTAATCTTACTAAACCACTATTAATTCATACAGGGGATGCATAACCAAGAGGTAGAGTCTGCAAATCAATTCTCGCTTTTATGGAAGAGTGCTGGCTCTATTCGTCAATGCTAATCTGAGATAAATGTCCCCGTGCAGAATACATGACACACACACACACACACTGTCCAGAAGGAAGACAAAGAAGCTGAATTAGTCTGACAGAGCCCACCTGCCACTGTTGATGAAACAGTCAGAAAATGAATAGGTATCCATAGCAAGAACTAAAAGCATAATCCCATAAACCAGAATAACAGTTCAGCTAAATATGAGGATTAGGTTCTCCTCTTTTCTTCATGCTCTGGTTTTCATTATGCAAGAATCTTTCTAATTATTACAAATTTGCAATGAAAAGAAAGCTCTGGTCAGTGTTCTGGTCCTGACTCTACCAAGTTAGGAGAGAGGAAAAATTAGAATTAATAACTCTATAATAGACTGTTTTATTCATAACTGCCTGAGTGTTCTCCCTGCTTGGGGTGACTTCGGGAATGACCCCAGGGAGCCAAAGGCCACAACAGCATGCTTCACTGAACTTGATGTGGTCAGAAGGCATCTTGTCTGGCAAATTCTGGATAGAATGAGGTGAAATGCGCCAGTAAGTGCCTCTCCATGTCCAGGGGCCTGTGCCTGGGGACAGGCACAAAGCAGCCACAGGGAATAGCCACACACCACCACCACGCAGGATCTTTGTCAGCACTGTGTACAACTAGCCTGGAGTGAAAAATCGTCCTGGAAACAGGCCAGAGAAATGTCACCGTAGTACCTTTGCACTAATCCAGCCATTTTTGGTGTTCTGTGTCTCTGGTGCAGTTCAGCTACCAGAGGAACAGCAACTGGGAACCTCCTTCACCAGCATCCCTGCCTTCCACATACCCACCATCCAAACACTGGGCTTCTACATGGTTATGGCATCTTTTTCTCCCCAACCCTCCCTCACATCTACAGTTGCTGTAAGGACGTCACTCCTTATCAAGTGTGGCACAGGGTCATAGGGAGCAGGACAGAAGGACACACTGCTTTTGCCAGGATCTTATGTGTGCACAGGATCACTGAAGGCTTTACACCGTGGCTTCCTGACAACGAGCCAGCTGGAAAGGGCCTGCTGGAGAAGCAAATCTGGTGGCCTGACAGAAGAAACCCAGTGCAAAAATATGAAGGTAAAAATCCAAGTGCCCAATAGCAGAACTCTGCTGTTCTGAGGCATTTGGTCTGTTAATGCTCCTACTCCTGTGGCTAAGAGCCATCAAAGACCTTGAACCTACATGGAAACCACAATGACCCAAAAAGTCTTCAGCATTCAGAAGGGCAAAATCCTACCACTGAAAGGGACATGCATCACAAAGTCTGAGATACAGTCTCGTCTATCTGAATTTATATGTGTATTTATATATAACATTTATAGCTATTTATAGAAAAATAAAGACTACTGGAAGCCAAAATGTAATGAGCACAACAGGCAGCAGACAAAAACCCCAAACAACTAAACAGAACCACAAACAGAAATGTGAATCACACCTAGAAGTGAGAGGTAGCACCAAAAACCAGAAACAGTGACCAGAGAGATGTGTACCCGTCACATGCTTCCACATCTATCATGCATCTCCTCCAAAAGTAGAGGTGTCTTCTGCAGGCCACTGCTGCAGCTGGCAGCATACTGAAGAGGACACGTGTAATACTCGATACCTGCTCTGTCAGCTGAGGTGTTTTCAGACACACACACCAGATACAGATGTCCCTGCACATACAGTACTTCCATTCAGTGACTGCTTCTACATGTATGAGCCACCACATTCACAAACAACAAATCATATGTTCAACTGGACATGTCAGACACCTCCAGCTTCATTGTCACTGCATGTGTTAGCATCTAACTGCATTTTTGTTCTGGTACTTATTTATCCTCTCAGGCTTAATTTATTCACATTTAATTTTCATACAGATGCAGTAGATGCAGGATCCTGCACTCATAACAACACCTGTCTGCTAGGCTTTGCAACAACCCAAAGCTGTGCCTAACTTGTGTTGTCTAAGACCTATTGTTAGGACATTTTTTCCCCCTATGTTTAAACTCTGGTCTTGCAGGTTCTTTGAGTTTCAAAATCTCACCTGAAGTCTAAGGATGGTGCAGACTTGCCAGCTGGATGCAGTATGAAGAATGGAACTAATATCACCTATACCTTCCTAGTTGACTTCACAACAAGCAAATGCTTTTCACAGTACTAACCTCCTGCTGGAGCCAAGAAACTCAGCCACTTCAATGAGAACTGTTGTAATACAGCTTCACTTGTAGCTGACTGATAGATACAGACTCACAGGAGTGAAATCCCCTTTCACTACTTTCTTAAATGTGTAAGGATGGTTTTGCTAATGGAAAAAAAGTGTATTCATTTAACTACTGTTTTGTAGAACTAGTACTTGTACAGAGTCTGGTAACCATCCAACCCATGTAACTTTGAATCAGTGTTCAGTTTTTCCTCAGGAATAAACACAAGAAATCCCCTACCAGATCTTCCCCTTCCTGAAAGGCAAACTCTGCCACAAACAAGCCACAGCATTCCTCCCCTAGTATTATTCCCCTATCTCCCTAGAGCAGATACAGACTAAACCTAAAGAATATGTACAGCAAAGATTAATAAAACATTTACTTTTCTATAATATAACAATTGAGAGATTTTCCAGATGAAAATAGAAAATATGTCATGAAAGAAAATTGCCATATGTCAACAAGTAAACTAATATTAATTTCAAAGAAAGCCACAAATCACAATCAACCACCTCTCCTAAGTGAAGCCTGACTAAAGGAAAACACCTACAACGTGAACCTGGATGCCTTTGTTAATGAGTAATGAGAGGTGTTAAATTACAGGCTGCCACAGGCACTTCCCCTGAAAAAACCCAGCTTTTAGGGAAGGTGAGGACTTGCGAAACAAGGGACTAACTACGGAGAAACTAAGAGAACCCTTCTGGTAACTCCAAACTCATCTTGAAATGTGCACTGTGGTTTTAGTGAGCCACAATTGGTAAAACTATGACCATACTTAATGAGCAGTTGGACAGTATTGACATCACTGCCCTTTCTACCACCTTCTCTCCTCATCATGACCTTTTAATAAGTTTTCATATTTCTCATTAACATTTGTTGTATTAAACCCTACACCCACCTACAGGCGTGCATACTGAATCTAATCTCTGTCTAGAATACACTGTGCTCATCCATACAGTCTGTTCCAGGCCCTTGCAGTCCTCAGACCAGATTATCTGGGAGTTACTCTGCCTGCCAGTATCTACAAAAAAATGTCACATTTAACTGAGGTTTCAAGCTGCAGAAAAAGTGTTTTCTAAAAAATAGTGCAATAATTTCTCACCAAAAGGAAAGGTGGGGGGAAGGGTAGTGACTTCAGTACTGCTTCTCAGTTACAGCAATTAAGGAAGATTAATTTGTATTAGAGTACAGATTATTTACTTCAGCATAACTGAGGGCCTGGTCTGAATTTCACAGAATGGTTCAAAGATTTTCCCTGTTGTGAACACCAATCAGATTTGGGGCAAGTATTCCAGATATCGTTAAATACAGAAATAAACTCTGCAGGTATTTATTGATTAACAGCTGTGATGCATGGCAGATAATTTCTACTCTTGTGCCACTGCATTAGGTATCCATTTTTATTCCTACAACATAACCAGATGACTCATTTTTCAATACTTCATTATATACAGAACTTCAGTGCCAAGCGTATCTGCAAAGTGGTATTATAGGTGTATCTGTCTACATTCTAATACAAATGTAACAGATCAAGCCACATAAATGTTTCTACATTAATTTTTTCCATGTATTTGTTTTCCCATTTTTCCCACAGTCCAATTTTTGAAAATCTATTTTTAGTCTATCAGAATTTGATCTTTTTCCATGGTCAGAAAGGAAAAGCTGGTCACAGTTAAGATTTGCTAATGTTTTCCTAATCACAGAATCTGCAGGGGAAGAAAAGTATGCAAATATATTTTATTAACCTGCACTCAATATCTAACTCCAAAGAGCAAAAGAGAAGAGAGCTCTCCCTTACATGCATATCTACAAATTAAGAAAAAATCATGCTATTCAAGCCATCTCCAGCCAAGCACTTTGCAATATGGTCAACCAGGTTACAGTTGACAAACAACACTTAAATTACTCCCGAGATACAAAACATGTCATTTTCTACAACATTTACAGGATTTGCTAGATCTCTATGGACTGCTGAGTTTGCAACAGTATCAATTATATTTTCAATAGGTAAACAGAGACTTACATTAGCATTTTTGGTAAAAGTTTTCTCTCTTATCTGCCCAGCTGTGGCAGGGGGGGCGAGTGAGCAGCTGTAGTGGGTGCCAGGCATTTGGCCACTGTCAAACCATGACAACTACACATTATATATATATATATATATATACACACACACACAGAGTCTTTAAACTAACTGCTCTTTTCAGTCACTTGTAATAATGACAACCTCAAAATTTGTTTCTTGACTTTACCAATCTCCATTTCAGAAGGAAATTTAATGACTGAAACCACAGCAAACCATGCTGCCTATTCCCTCTGCTCAGTGGTGCATTCCAGGTGTGCCAGGTACTTCCCAAACACAGTCACAGCCTTCTTGTTCCAAGGAACCAGGACAGGTTAAAACCTCCTACCTCCCCCCTCGCTTTCTACAGTGGCCAGATCTGCACAATCACAAAAGTAAAATATCTGTCAAACAAGTTCTCTCTTAATCCCCACATAAACCCATTTCCTCAAGGAATTTTAGTATGCAGCACCTCCATATTTCCCCCCCCGTATTCTTCTAAGGATAAAGAGCTATCAGGATCATGTCTCCAGCAAATTCAACATAGACTTAAAACTCACTGGTGATGGAAACATGTCCCAGTCTGCACTGATTTTATTGCAATCTATATATTAAATAATGTTGAGGAGGAGAGCATATAAAAAGACACAAAAAACACTCAGCAAGGCTAATAGAACAATACAGCTTGGACACTTGAACTCACCTCTACTAGTACTTCAAACTTTCTGGATTACATTTAATTCCTTCCCCTTGAAGAACAGGAAAACAAGCCATTTAACAGTCTAGACACTGAAACAGAAACTCTGGAGGTGATACCAGCATTCCAGAACCCTCAAGCTCATCTCCTGATTAAATGTTGTGGTGTGAAATGCGGTGTATTAACTTCAATTTAAACACAAATATCTCTTTTGTCACAATGTCTGCTCACTAGCTGTTCAACAGGGAGAGGGGGTGGTGGTATGCTCTTCAAAACCCTCCACCAAAGCAACTTTGCACTTCTAACACCCACTAAATCAACACACCCCCAGTTCACTACTTAATTTCTCTAAAACGTCTGTGTTTTACTTGAACACTTCGTCCTTCTTCATTGTTTTTGACACTCAAAACGACAAATGATTGCCAAATGCCAGTTGATGAGTAAAAACCCTTCCCATTATGATATATCATAAATTATAATTAACTTAAGTAAATAAAAGTAATCAATTTACCCTAGTGAGTAAAACAGTGCATTTACAAGATCTGCTTGCTCTGAAAACCACAAGACACCTTCACCACCTGGCAGCTGAGCACAGATAAAGCCCACCTGATCTGGAGACTGGGGTGGAAAAAGTACCTTTTTTTTCCTGTGACTTCAAGTTAAAGGAAAAGAGACAGGGAGGGCCAGAGTCTGATGTCCTTCGTTAAGAAAGAGGAAAAAAAAACAAAACCACAAAACTCATCAAGATCTCACTGAATTTTAGCCCAGCAAAAAACAAACAGAACTGAAAATGGTAAAAACATAAAAGAAATGAACTGTATATAAATAAGTTTCATTATGATACAAAATATTTACTGGTCATGAACATCTGTAGAAATTACACATTTGTGCCACATTATCATCTAAATTACACTGTTAAACTACTCAACCCCTTCATTATTCTGATGCAAGATAAGTGTTAAAACACACACACAAACAAAGGAAGATGTTTGAACTGATGAGCACAGCAAAGGAAGTGCAGATAGGTATCAGTCAAACCGTGTGACTTAAAACTGGAGGATGGAATAAGTGTAGTGCTCAATGGCAAAGGGCCTCAGTCCCAGCATGTTTCCCCTTCACTTGAAGGCAGAACAGCTGATATAAATCAAAGTGATTTAAATTGCTGAACTTAAACAGGATTTAAATTATCAAGCAGGAAATCCCAATATGAATAAATCAGTTTTGGAGCATGGTTGGATGTGTATTAATTTTTCTAAGGAAGGGTCAATCCTTACTGATTGGTAACTATTAAAGTGTGCTACTTGGCAACTCGATATGTCCTTTGCATGAACACACAAACCAGTCTGCATTAATATAGCCAAATACTGGTTTTTAATTAATTTTTAAAACACCTTCAGTGCACCTGTTATGTAAGAATAAAAGTTTATCAAATTGGGTTTTTGCTGTATTTACAAATATTTTAAAGATTAGTAGATAGATACCTTGGCTTTCAGCTTATAGGAAGCAGAAATCCCCTCCAGCTATCTTCACATTCAGCTTTCAGCCTTAAATAACCTAATTGAACCTAGCAAACTGATGAAGACACCATGTCAGTATCAGCACAGAAGGCTTCTATTGCCTTGTTTAGAAATTTAAGACCCCCTTGTTCCAGAATACTTGTTAAATGTCAACCTTTGCTGGTTCAATTTCCTTCAAAATTTCAGTATAAATATGGTGCTCAATTGTTGTTTGTTTTTTGGGTTTTTTTTTTATGGTTGCATTATTTTAACAGGTGATAGCAAGTTTAGGCATAAGCTATCCTATTTTCACATCTGATTTGTGTTTTGAAAATTAATTTTAACTTTACTAATAGAGCTCATAAATCTGAATTAAGAACTAGGTAAAATTCAGAGTTTCAGGTGGGGAGAGTGTGTGCCTGAGTGTGTGTGTGTGTATTACAAAAAGAAAAAAAAAATCAAATCACACTCCAAACAAGGGCCTGAGCAGAGCAACGGAAATAAACACCTATGACAAATGACTCATGAAAGCATAACTGCAGCTGGCATATGAAAAAAAAATAAAAATCACCCTCATCCATCAGTCTAACCTGGTCAATTTTGAATTATCTTTTTTGAACACAGACTGCAAGTAACCAGAGGACAATAGCATAAAGTTGGATGGGACTTTGAGCAACTTGGTCTAGTGGAAAGTTTCCCTGTCAATGGCAAGGGGGCTGGAAGTAAATGATCTTTAAGATCCCTTCCAACCCATTCCATGACTCTACAACCACCTCAAAACCTAGGAGAGGAAGAGTTCTTTATGGACCTGAGGAGAAGGAGCAGTAGGATATGATATTCTAATTATCTAGAACTTGTTTCAAAATTTCTTGCCTTACTGTTATAATGCCATCTAAGTAGGTGTTAGTGGAAAATCCAGATGAAGTGCATGCCAGGGGTAGGACACTGCTATCGGTGCTTTTTTCACTGTGACAGGAACTATGCTATGGGAAATTTGAAAGAAACCCTTCAGGCTGCTCTGTAGTGCTCAACAGATACGGCTTAATTTTATGCTCCCTGTATCCTCCTTCCTATCCTGCTCACAAAGAGCAGCATCACTCGTGTTTGCAGGAAAAAAAAGGCAGCAGATTTTTCTTTTCCCCAATCTAATCTATTTTACTAAGTATGGTAGCAGTTCTTGAGAAAGATGCCAAGAACTGCTGCATTTACCAGGATAATCCACCTTGGCGTTCTTTCTTCTGTCTTAGTGAATTCTTCCCTTGCTGCCTCTGTCAACTTTCTGGGGCAGAAGCTGAACAACCAGGGCAGTCAGGAATACATCCATATAAAAGTGCTCAAAGCTACAGCAAATCTGTGAGCCTTTCTCACACATCAGTCCGTGCCAAAAATAGGAAAAACTAAGGCAGAAATACTACGTTTGTTTTAAAGCTCTTGTCAAATCTTTCTCCCACTGCACAAAGCGAGCGAGCGAGACTGCACAAAGTGCATTGAAACCACTGCAGAAAAATATCAAACGAAAAAAATAAAATAAAAATCAGAATATGAGAGGTGGAATATGAAAGGGACACACATTTTGTACAGGATCTTAAGAAGTATTTGCTCCTCTACCTCAAAATCATTCACCCAACAGCTGGGTTTTAGCCCCAGAAGGACGCTGGTTCTTTGTCCATTGCTGACCAGCACATCACACGATGAACAAGAGTGCACATCTCCTGCCTCCTAAGCCTCCCTGCAGCCCTGCACAGCCTGGACAGCTGGCTATTTTTATGTCCAGGATAGCGTGTGAGCTCAAAGCTTATTACCAAGGGTTTCCTCCTGCACACAGGAGTAATGCCAAGGATTTTTTTTATTTCGTAATTGTGGGAATGGGCTCCGGATACTGTCCAACTTACAACACCTTACATTTAGTGAGAAATTTAAGTAATTTATATGTTTCCCTTACCTTGTATTTTAAGAATAGACTTTATTTCAGCATTTATAATTGTTTTGCTTAATTCTTTAAAGTACCTAATGTACTTGCTCATATGAATGTATTAAACTAATAAGTGCCTTTAATATTAAATACAGAAGTCATCTTTTGATGATCTTGTTTATCCTCCAAAGACATTCCCAAAACCCTGAAATCACAGAATTAAATAGATCAACCTAGAGCTCAGCACCTGCTGATCAGGGAGTGAGGAATTCTGCCTCTCCACAATATCTTTCTCTAGCTTGACCAGCAAACTGAGGTGCTGGGATGGATCCAACTGGACACCAGGGAACAAGAAGTCAGCAGTACAGACTTACTCCTTTTTACCTCATGCTGCTGGTGGCATAAAGGGGCAAATTAATGCCCTTTTCCCAGTGCTTCCTTATTTCCTGGACTAACACAGACAGGTGCAACTAGTCCAAAAATACAGAGCTAGCAGCACCTTGAGAATATGCACTGCAGTGAAAATGAATTTTATTTTTGCCCATCAGGGTCTCCCGGCTGTGTGGAATCAGCTCGCCCAAGCCACTGGCTATTTGCTACTAAAATTCAAGACGGATAGATTTTTTGGGGCGTGCTGAGGAAAACCTGCAGCGTTTGTTACTATGTGGATCAGAAGATATTTCTCCTAACATCACACTAAATGGAAATAGTTTCACACACCACCGCTGGGAAAGATATTGCCACTTCTCCATTCCCACACATTCAGCTCAATGAGATGCCCAGATGACAATCCAGTTTTCTTAAAATCAGTGGTCTACACCTGACAGAAGCTTCAGCCAGAAAGAATAAAGCCAACACTAAACAAATTTTAAATACGGTCTGGTTCTGAAACTTCATCTCCTTTATGTGACTGGGCCATTATTGAGATAAATCCATATGCAGTAATAGGGGGGTACTGAATTGAGGCAGCCAGTAAAACCCTATTGCAGAAACAGAGAGAGTTTTGTTGTGAGTTTTTACCCACACACACTTCCCTTGGAGGAATCAAACTAACTTAGCTATGCCAGGATGAAAGGCCTTTGCAGAAAAAATGATTTTGGAGGAAATGAAGACTTTTTCCAATCACATAATTTTCTTGAAGTGTCAGAACCCTCCAATTCTTCAAACTTCCACCTTACAAACGGAAATTAAAAGTATGGTCCCAGTTGTCAAAACACACATTTACCATAAATAAATCCATTACTCACTGCAAGGTTCTCTCTATGTCTTATGAGCAATTTCAGCATGAGGCCACTGAACTGCAAAGGCTTAGCTGTATGGCTCTGCCCCAACACTTAAAAAACCAATGCAACATCCTCTGCTACAAAGAGTGACAGAGCAACAAGACATATTTATTATTACAGAGAATTTGTGAAAGTATCTTTTCTTGATAAAAACTGAACCAACAATGGGCATCACCTGAACAAAACCAATCATACAGTGACTGCACTTAAACATACACACCTACATGAAATGTAGTACAGGTTTACTGTGAGGAATTAGAAATACAGTATTTATGTGCTTCTACATCAGTTACACCAAATAACAGTCAAAACCACTAAGAATTCTGAAGATTTGTGTCTCATCCCCTTGAAGGACTGGCATAAGACTGAAGGAGGGAAAAGGAGGGAAGGAGAGGATGAGGTAAGGAGGGAGAGGGAGGGGGGAAGGGAAGGGGAAGAGAGGAAGGAAAGAGAGAAGAGAGGGGAAGGGAGTGGGGGGGGGAAAGGCAAAAGAAAAAAAAAGAAAAAACTGTTTTGCAGTCATAAACCCTTTATCTTCTTTCTTTCAGTCATGAGCCCAGACAACACACCTCAACAATCATTTGAGTCTAATATCTCCCTGCACCTGACATGAGGTTCTTAAGGTCTGTATTAGTTTTTATTAGCTTACAATTTATGGATCCTTAGCTTCCAGAGAGGGAGGGGTTTTTTTTCTGGCAGAGATGCAGAGGACTTCCAGAAATTTCGTATGTACAAACTGTTTTTCTTAACTGTGAGAAATGACAGCTCTGGTTTTCTAAATTGTAGAGTTTAGAAATAAAACTTAGAGTATTGGAAAACAGTGCTGACATGTGACAAAAAAAAGTTATTAACAAAGTCATCCATATAAATGGCTCAAGTGTAAGCAATGATTTGGGGATTTCTGAAATATCTCTTTTTCACACAGTTTGCCAAAACTCAGTTTCTTACAAGAATTAGGATAGTTCTTTATGCAAGTACAGGGTTCTGCCTGTCAGCAGTAACTTTCCAAGATACACCCCCAAATTTGTTCTAAATATTAACAGTAAGATTTCACTTCTGTCACCACAGACATCTTTCACTTTGTCTCTTTTCTTACATGTTTTATGTCTCAAACATTAACTAAATTGAAGTTATAGGGCACCTTTAATACCTGATTACACAAACAATCCCTTCACAACATAACAAAGAACAAGAGATTGACTTGTACTGATATTTACAGAACAACAAAAGCAACAGAAATGACACAAAAACACAGCTGTCAGTAACGAGAGAGGAAAATAAGCACACTATTACTTAATATTACCAAAATAGATGAGACTTTGCATCCAGTTCTCAAGGCCAAAGGCAAATTATCCAAACTGAGCTCAGATACTTCTTGGAGAGATAAAACTTTGTGCTGAAAACACATGGTTAGCTACATAGGTCCTCTAGACCAAAGAAGGCAACTCTGTGGCACAAAGACTCTTACTGAAATGTCACTATTGTGAATGATTACTAATTGAGGAATGCTGACATCTCAGTATTGTAACTGAAACATGAAATATGGCATATAAAACCTAGGTATGTCAACTCCCTAAACAATCTAAGTCTGCAAAAGGCCCACTTTCGGATCATACAAATCCTATTACAAAACACTGTGCAGAGTTCTTAAGACATTCTTATGGAAAAACTCTTTTGCTTGAGACAGTAATGGCCCATATAGATGTGATGAAACACAGCACTGCTTTTCAAGCTGACCTGTTTAAGGGTATGCAAATCACCCCAAATATCTGAAGCACCAACCTCACACACTAAGGCACGGATAAGATTGCTTGGACAACAAGAGGACATGACTGTAACTGTGGCTTATTGAACTGTAAATCTTCCAAAAATCCTGGCTGTTTGGTGTTGCACTTTGACTTCAGGGACAGAAGATTATTCCTTCCCTCCCCAGAATATGAGACAGTACGACCCAAAGGAGAGGAAATATCTCATAGCTGTTGAGTTTGCCCACAGTACACTGCTCAGCATTTCTCTCTGTATCCATCAGAAAACAGGACCACAGCCAGCCACTAAAACACTGCCTAAACCACCTAAAATACTTCACACTTGTTCCACTGGTTTGAGAGATATAGATTGCCTTCTACCTGCCACAGCAATCACTTTTCAAAACTGATTTATGTTAGCAGTGGACATATGCATAGAGGGGGGGAAAAAACATTGAAATGCAGCTTGTTTTAGCAAAACAAAGCAAAAAAAAAAAAAAAAACCCACACCCCTTACTTAATCAACTTTAGAAATGTGTAAATAGGATTTGGACATAAAGAATTTAAAATACACACATGTGTCCACTACTAATGTGTAAGAAGTTACCCAGGCAATGGTTTTCACATGAACTGCTGGTGACTTCCCAGGAATGTGCAACAGGTGACTAAGAAAAGCAAGTGTGCTGTCCAGAGGCTTACATTTGCTGAATGATTGCCATACATATTCATTAGCTGTGTCACTAGAAAGTGTTTAGAGTTCCTGAAATCTGAACAAAACAAAGGTCACCACCCAGTTAACAGCAGTGGGGAAAATCAGCTGGCATAACAAACACACTGTAACGCCGTGATGGACATAAGACTTGGAAAAGCAAGAAAACCAAAGCAACTCATTTGCCTGATATTTGCAGCTGACCATCAGTATGGCCCTGTTAAGTGTCCCAACACCAAACTCTGGCTACTTGAGGTGGCAAAAGCTAAATTCATTACCTGTGCACGCATTGATTTTGTGAAGCCCAAGTACATGGGCAGAGGCAAAGTTCTACTCTTCAGCCTGGTTCAACAAGTCCAACACCCTCTTACATATTTCTCTCCTTCCATTACAGCTGATGTCTGTTTAGTTCCACTCTGTCTACTCCAATCTGGGTTCCATCCATCTTCTGTCCCACCTTTTCTTCCTGTCCTCCCATCTGCTTCCTCAGGTCTCTGCATTTTTGACGCACCACCTTCTTGTTTCTCCTTCCAAACCACAAAACCAGCCAACCAAAAACCATCCAAGAAAAAAAACCCCCACCTCACGAAACTCCCAACCCATCAAACCAAGAGCAAAAGGCAAGGAAAATATCCTATAAAATTAAATCTTGCAAAAAATTTGTCAGTGTGTATCACAAAATTAAAAACATATGCCTGATATCACCTTAGTAGAAGTTTTATACACAACTGTAGGAATTTAGTTTTGTCCCTTTACAATAGGAAAGACATTCTATCCTAAGCTTAAATACTGAATCTTGAAACATGTAATAACTGTATTTGTAAACAAAAAGCATCTCTGAATATTGTGCAATATTTTGTCAGTCTGTGCTACGTTCCTTACAGAGCCCTATGTATACGGCTCAATCATTGTTTTTCACTTACTGGCCTCAGTTATCTGCTATCTTTCTACATTTACAAATGTCTAAGTTTATAGATGAAGAGCTCAGAAAAGATTCTCTTACGTTAAAAAAAAAAAAAAGTCATATTGTAAAAGTGGAGAAAAAACATGAGGTGAGGTACTTTGGTCAAAATTTGTTACATATTCGACTGTTGCTTGAGACAAGCAGTACAATTTGGTCCTGCCATTAAATTTAGGGACAAGCTAGCCAGTCCAAACCTGCTCCCATAAACTCTTTATTTGACTTTATGACATCTCTTCACCGTCCGTTCACTACCCGCAAGAGATAAGTCACAGATCTGGGAAGTAAATAATTTTCAAACCAGAAACAATGTCTTCTCCACTAGAAACCACTAGTGAAACTTGACATATGGAACACATGACACTAAAAATACCAATATTGTTAATACTCTTATCTACTTGTTGTGCTAACAGGTTGGATTCTAGCAAGTGAGCTAATTCTGAAATAAAACATCTGAGAAAGAAGGAAAAACAAAAATATCCCAAACAAACAACAACAAAAAAACCCACTGAACTTCTTCATCACCAACTTATACAATTATTATCATATTTCCCAGACTTGGACTCAGATAGAAGGAAAATAAAACTACATGTGAGTGTGTGTCTTGGATACAGCCCCTTGCTTCTGTGTTACCTCGAGTCCCATATGCAAGTCAAGACATCACAATGGTGATAACTTTTAATGTGGGCCTTTCACAATTATTTAACCTAGTTACTGTTCTACATGGAATTAGAATGAACATAACACATCAAGCAGCCTAAAAAAAAATTCAATCATCATACTGTAAAGATTAAGCATAATTATGTTTTTCCTTCTTTTATCAAAAGACCAAGTTTATCAATTTCAAAAGGAAATTAGCAAACAAACAAAAAAAATTAACACAAGCCCCCCCTCTTTTTTTTCCCCTCACAGGAAGGACAGTTATCACCTACCTGATACAAGTCCATAATGTGGCCAGCTGATGTCTTCTTTGGACTAGACTGGATTGAAAAGACATTCTCCTCCTCATCCTTTACACTTTGGATCATCACCTCGCCCTTAAGAGTAACTATAGCAGTATTCCCCAAGATACTTCTAATAACATTCTGCCTGATGGTCCATAAACTGCATAAGTATTTCACTCCCAAACTGACTCCAGCAATGCACCACAACTACCAGACTTTCAACTGGCAGGTTGGAAAAGACCCTTAAGGTCAAGTCTAACCATTAACTCAGCATTGCCAAGCCCATCACCAAACCACGTCCTTAAGTACCACATCTACATTTCTTAAATATCTCAAGGGATGTCGACTCCAACACTTCCCTGGGCAGCGTGATCCAACGCCTGACCACCCCTTTGGCAAAGAAGCTTTCCCTAATATCTAGAACTGGTCCATATGTAGAATTTGTCCATGGAAATGCATAGCTGTATCTCCATGCATGAATCCTGTGAGTAAAACTGCTGTCTTTGCAGAGTTGTAAAGGACAGCAGATTCAAAATTACAGAAGGTATTTTGAATTGTTGATCAACTTGATTACAAGAGCTACTGAAGTTTAAAGCAAACTACATGAGACCTTCTGCCTCCCTTTTCCTCTAGTCCCTCTTCCCCAGTACTACACTGTGTTACCTTCACCTTACACCAAAAAACTGTCACTGTTTTCCTCCTAGACAGCTAATTTTCCTCCTACATTAGTACCACAGGCAGACTGTAGGTGTAGGATTGCAGCCCTGAGACCACCCTATTTCAAGACAGCAAAATGTTAATTTGTTTCAGCTGCTTCATCTAATTAACCCCAAGGCAGTATCACCTGAAGACACCATTAAGTGGAAAAGAATATGGTCCGTGCCCAACTTCCCAGAACCCCTCTCTGGCTGTAAGTAAATGGACATTTTACCACAGTGATACCTGAAATTTTCAATGCTACTAATTAACTTTGTTTTTTTTGTTCTAAATTCACAATCCTCCATCACCCCTACCCACTGCTGATGTTTTCCACAGCAAAATGATTACTGAGAAGAGCAGTAAACCCTACTGTGAACCATAAAGTGGTTTGGTTTTGTTGTAAATGAAACGGAGGAGAGAAAATAAATGAGGTTTCTTTTGTTGTTTTGCATGATGTAGGATACATCTTAAAATGGGTTACAAAAAATAAGCTCCAGCAAAATCCTGTAGTGTGAAAAGAATGTAAAGCCAAATGTTTTCAGGTGAATTTCCAAAACCGCTGCAATCCAGCCTTTAAACCTTTCAGTGTACAAACTACCTGGCACAAATTAGGAAAAAAAAAAAAAGAGATAGCACTGCAACCTCAGCATGGTATCTCCACTTTTACTGGAATGCAAAGACTGCAAGCTCAGCCCAGAAATGTGCAATAATAGAAGGGCCTATAGATTATTTTGAACCACTGCTTCATATCCAGCCATGGATTACATTCCAGAACACTTCAGCCAATTTGGAGCTCAAACAATGTGACCCCCATTCAGTTACAGAAGTCTACAGCCTTCTGCATGAGCCCACTAAAACCTTCAAAGCTACATTACCTGCTTTGATGACAACTAAAAATATGTACAATGAACAGGAATACTGCTTGCCAAAAGCATAATTAAAAATTGGTTATTTAATGTCCATAGCAGTTTTCCCTCTGCTGCCTCAGTTATGCACTGGAATGCAATCCAGAGAAATCAGAACAACAGCCACCAGCTCTGAAGACAAAAAGGAACAGCGGCGCAGATCACAGCTGAAATGGAACAATCCCTTTGGCAGTCCAAAGGCAACTAGTGCCAGCTAAGGCAGTCGGATTTAAAGTCATTTTTGCAGCTACTAGAGAGTCTGAAATACAACAAATATTCTGCATAAACAGAAGGAGTAGGGAATGCAACAGTTTCTTTTTTGGCAAAGTGCTGGTCTCTCCTCCTTAATGTAGGAAATTATCTTAAATGATTAAAAAACTCCCATACTTTCCACAACTCTTCTACGATCTCATTTGCCAAAGCCACATCCCTTCCTCCTTTAGAAGAAACACAATGCAGAAGTGCCAAAACATCACAGAAGATTAGATATGAGCTAAAGGAAAGAGAAAGATAATGAAAATATAGAAAACGGGTATATATCAGTGATTCTTAAACTTGTTGGACTATTACATTCCCTGTCACCATCAAAACTGATCATAAATCCTTTCACTTTGCCTTGGAGTGCAGTTTAAAAACCAGTAAGTAGAGGTACTGGTTTATACAAACACACATACACAGGCATATTGGCTCCTTGTTGTGATGCTGCCTGGGGTCAGAGTAAGGTCAAAAACCAATTCTCTGCTCTTTTCCAAGGTACACAATATCCAAGGACTTTCTGAATCAGCCTGAGATTTTTCACAAGTATCATAAAGATGATGCAGAAAAGCTACACCTTCACTGCAGCACTGAACAATTGTTCCTCTGAATCTGAAGAGCAGAGGAAAATGAAGTTGAACTGTTCTATTAAACCTGAAGTGCTCCTGTACGGCACATAGTAAAAGTAACATAGGGAGGAGACTGAAAAGTGAAGAAGGGAGGAGGGGAAGAGACATAGCCACACCTTCCATAAGTGAAAGCTCAACTCCACCAAGCTTCAGCTGATGCGAGCTGAGAATGTATAGGACACTACAGAACTCTATATGAAAACCCTACAGAAAGTGATAAAAAGAAGAGAAAAAAACCCCCCTGACCTACTGATCTTTCTGTTTATTCCCTTAGTTATTCTGAAAGCCATAAATTCAAACCTCTTTCCTACTCTGTGTGTGCTGTGACTGTGAAGAAGTGACAGCAAGCAAATATCAATAGATCATCTGTGCTACCAACAGCACTGCAGCATTAGCTTTAGAACTTTCACAAACTTCTAGAAAATGCAAAGTTCCTGTGGGTGGACACACTTCTCTCAGGTCAACTAAAGATTAAAGTATTCTTATCTCCTCACCAAGTTTAATGGTTTGTGGTGGCGAACAAAATCAATCTGAAAGAGGGAAGTCTTGAAAGAAGGCAGCTCAACCCCCCCTTCCTGTAAGCCCAGAATTTCAGCAGCTGCAATCTTATTAACTACAGCAAGTTTAAAAAGACATTTTAAGTCCTATGAAACTGAGTTTCAAGTATTCAGAAAGCAAACAGGAGCAGGGTTTTTTTTGTTGTTTTTTTTCTTTGGTTTTGTTTTTGTTCTTTATAGACTTTTGAGCTACAAACATCGGGAAACTAAAATAAGAGAAGCAAAAGAGCAAACAAAGTTACATGATTTTGTGATTCACCAGCTTAGACAAACTAGGAAAATATATATTTCAAATTGCTAAGGCTCCCAAATTCCCACTGAATGTACACGCATGCTGCTTATCTGAACAGCCTGTGAGATCCCAGACTGGAAAACTGATTACAGGTTCATAACTTCAGTCAGAGATTGTACCTCTCAGAGACTGTACATTTCAATTCACCAAACAACACACTTGAAGGATTCCAGTCAACAGTTATTGGCTGTCAGGCCAGTTCTTAAACCTCTGCTAATCCAAGCACATCTCTCACATGAATTATACATATTGGAGTAATATGCAACCAAATGTCATATACATGCAAGTGTTTAAATAAAAATGAACCCTGACTCCTTTGCTACACACAGCCTCCCCTGTTTCAGTGTCTGTGCTCAGGAACAGAATTGTGCACTGACACCAGGTGTAACTTAGCTGAGGTGCAATGTATGTTACCAGGTGAGCATGTTTGAATTAAGAGGTCCCAGATGTTTTTCCTGGGATAACGGTGAAGTTTCACAAAAGGATTAAAATATTGTAAGACTGTGCTACCCACGGGAGAGACACTCAAAGAAATGATGGATCTGATCCAGCTAAAAACTAACCCAGAAGAAAAGGAAGAAGTGTGTCTGCCCTCCCTCCCTCTCAGTGAACCCGCTGGCCATGGGGCTACATAAGCAAGGGCCGCCCTTAGCAAAGGCAGAGAACGCAGCCCCTGACAAGAACAGGAAAGAGGAGAGTTCCTCAGTGGTGGCAGCTCAGGTTACACCAGCTGAAGCCACTTGTGAAGCCTTAAACTTTAGGTCAAGTTACTGTAAATTGAGGTTAATCTAAATGCAACCAATTGTCCTAACATGTGATTACATGTTAATATTTTTGACTCCGCATTAACAGAACGAGTTTTTGATGTGTTCCAAATAAAGCTGTTCTTCCTGAACTTAACAATGCCTAGAACTTCACTGCAGGACTTTCAACACACTCTGTTTGGTCAATCTGAACTGAGATTTCACTATGACTGGTTACCCTGTGTCAAAATATAACTTGCCCTGCTCCAGCTTCGGCTTGTAATAACCCAACCCACTATCTTTGAAAGGGACACACTTTCCATCAGAGCATTAAAGGTCATCAGAGGCTAGCAGTGCTTGAAGTGAAGAGTCTCTTCATTCCTTTCAGTTTGCTAAACTGAAACCTATTGTGCTGACTAGCTGCAAAAGGAGGTCAGCACAAAAACTCCTTGTCCTAAAGGACAGTAATCACAGAGGAGCATCAAGCGCGAGTTGGTATGAAAAGGAGAAAACAAATGGGAGAGGCTGTGGAGTAAGAAACACACAGAGATCCACCCTTATAGGAACAAGAAAATAAAAAGGATTACACAATGACTCCTTCTATGATGCTTATGAAAGAGAACGAGCATTGCTGGCCTGGGATTTAATTCTGGTATCATCCCTGTTGTGTATTTACTACTGACTTTACCCCTGTGTGAGCAAGATCAGACACAGCTTATTAACTGAAGAGATGCTTAATCCTACTTAGTCATCAGGCATGAGTAAGGGCTCCAAGTATTTGACCTCTTGTGGAAAATAACACAAAACATCTAAAAAATTTTCTTTTTTCATATTTGCAATGCCAGAGAAATAGACTTTTCCTATAGTGTAAGTGATGAACTCCCAAGCACCTGTAAAGTAAGTTGAACAGCAATATTACACCAGAAAGAACACAAAAATGTGCTCAGGTTTACAAATGTACACACAAGCACACATTAAATACAGCAGGTGTAAGCTTTAACAAACTCCTCACAAGCCTGACAACATTCTTCGGCACTCCATTTCATTACTGGCATTATCCATGAATCACTAAGACAAATGAAGATGTTCCACTTTTCACTCTGGAGACCTTTTCCGATGTAAAGAAGAAACTGACGTGGAGGGAGGAACTACTTTTCTGTGGTGGAATATCTAGCAACAAGGAAGAGATATAACCAGATTTCTATAATTCTCTACATATCATTCTGTCCCTACACAGAGCAAGCTGAAAGGAGTGGCCTGCCCATCTTCCTTGCCTCAGGTAGAAGTGCAGTGCGATCACTAACTTCTGGAAGGCAGTGCATTAGCCCAGAATGGGTGAAGAGAAGGACTGGAAAATACCATATATTTCCAGCTGTGTTTTCTCTGACTTTAAACTAATTCTGAATTGGCATAGTGTGCTTTGGCAGGGGAACAGAAAAGATGATCTAATAGGTCATTTGACTTCTGTCCCTAATTTCTCTGATCTAAATAACATTTTAGGTTTACAGTGTTTAAAACACAATTTCCTAAGGACTGAGTTTAGGGTTAGAAATGGTCAGTAAGACAGTGGTGCCATGAGATGGATCAAAAGAATCACCAGCAAGGGTACGAGCAAAAGTCAGATTTAATATTGGAGTACAAAGCACAACAAATCAAACGCATAATAACGCTAAATTTAAAAAAAAAAGTCTTGAAGAGCCTTAAAACAGGAAAAAGTAGCTCCAACCTCTTTATACTTCTCAAGAGAGCTCAGATGCAAATAAACGTGCACTAGAAGGCCAATGTGACAATTACACATGTCACTGGACAAAAAATGCACAGTGAGAACAACAGTCACGTGGATAAGAAACAGAGGTGGTATAATATTTGTAGTATTTATTATATATTTAGCTATTTTATACTAAATATACATTCTTTATTATTTATTCTATATAGAATGTATGTGTATAAACACACATACAACCTCTGAACCCCACACAATAACACGGATGCAGAGACAAGAAGACTCTTGCACAGAAAGAAGGAAACAAGAAAGCAGATCAGCTCACAAAGAACCAAAGAACTGATATAATGTGTTGATATTTCCTGGAACTAATCCAAAGATGAGCAGCAGAGTTTTGGATGAATTGCAAATTTTCCCAATACTTCCTCTGAAAACCAGGCTGGTACAGCATTTTAACAATCCAACACAAAACCACCGAAAACAACTTTGATTTTTGCCCGGTTGAACTGGGGTGATGGGGAAAAGGTCCCCACAGACATTTATAAACTATTTTAATTTCTGTACACACCCCAATCTATGCCTGTGTGGGAGCAAACTAGTTCTGTAACCCACTGTTCTCCTCAAGCAGAAGAGGCTGAAGTAGTTATAAATCCAGGTATTTCAAAATTCAGCAAGCGAAAACTTTCTCTGTAACAAGACACAAAATCAGGGTAGATCAGCAATGCATGAAATACAGCCAAGCCTATGCTCCTACACCCCATTCTGACAAAAGGCTTCCATTGACTTCTTGTCAGTTGACACAGAGTCCTGAACAGTGGAAACTGCACAGTGCCTTCCATGAACTCCGGGAGGGAGGGTGCAAACTGTGGGGGTGGCAACAAGAACCGTTGTACAAACTGCATTGCTTGTACTCCATCCAGTAAAGAAAACCAGAGTGCATGTCTTAAATAACCCTCTCATGAAGATTTTGTTTTTAAACCAGCTTGCTGAAGGGCACTCAGCACATGTCAGTACCCAGTTTCTGGGAGGGTTTGTTGGGTGACTGGCTGCCTGGATTAAGCACATCTCCCCTCCCTTCTCAGCATCTCTCAGTTTGGAGGACACACGCACACACACAGACAGATAATACTTTCCTTTAGTTTGCTTTGATAAAAAAAAAAGGAATTAGAAAAAGCACTTCTTGCAGTCCTCATTGTGTTTGTTGTCAGTTAATCCCAACAGCTCCTTTTCCAAATCACGTGGTTTAATAATTTGAGGGAAAAATTTAATAATGATTTTTGCGTGAAAAGTAAAGCAGTAGCAGATCTATGACTGTTCCACTGTAAAACTCTACACTGGAGTTTACCAGAGAATAAAGAAAGGGAGAAAACCCCTAAATGCAGTTAACTTTTTTTCTTGTGGGACACAAATTAAAAAAAAAAAAAAAGAAGTTACATTCAGTCAAATTGTTTTGCTAATTAAAAATTATAATGCACATAAACAGTAAAACTTACCACACTATTACAATTGCTAGAAATTAAGAAGTTTGGGGTTTTGTACTTGGTTTTATTGCAAAAAGTATAAATGTCTCAGAGAAAATACTTTTCAATTGCTTTAAAAAGAGTAATTTCTCGGGTTTTAAGTACTGCTTTCATGTTCCCATGGATGTTTCCCAATGTTCTCAGACATTAGTCAGAAATCATAATTAACACTTTACAAGTAAAACAAAGCAGATGATGTTTCTATATTTTTTGGCAACATTTGTGTATTTTCTTTAAAAAATGGAAATGGGTCCTTTTTTGTAATAAGGCACTAGAATGTATCTTTTTAAGATTAAAAGCATAGGGCACATTGAGTATATTTAAATAACATGGAGATCATAGCACAGGAATTGAGTTACAATGAATTTCATAGCAAACCACCCCTTAATTAGGCTACTCTTAGCTCTTCAAATGTCCCAACCTGAAAAAATCTAGTAACAGTGAGAGCTGAAACGGCTCTATGTCCTTTCGTTATTTTGTTTCTACAACCGCTACGTTATAGCTTTGACTTTCTGTCCCGCATCTTCAAGGGAAGACCAATGACCTGCTTATCTAAAAATCCTGGTTTTAATGCTTCAGCGCCGGGGTTTGGGAATAAGTGGAAAGGACAGCCCACCACTCGCCTGGGCCCAAAAGCAGCGGAACTGCTCTGGAGCTGGATGAGGACACAGCGCACCACAACGCTGCCCTGGAGAGAGGTCATTCTGAGAACGTCTCCTAAGCCTCCAGCCCCTTTCCTGTATCTCGCGGAAAGGAGAAATGTGAAAAGGGATTTGAGGAGAGCTGGGCAGAGGAAAAGATAGTCCCTGCTCGTGGGGTTTAGGGAGTGACTCCGTCGCTGCCCCGGGACTAGCTGTAAGCCGAGGCAGAGTACGGCGTGTATTTAAAAGCCTCGATCCTGCGGAAAGGCGCCAGGAGGAAGAGAAACACGGTCATGCCTCGCTGGCAACACCAGGAAAGCAACAAGATGTCAGTGAGGCCGCTCTACTTCCTGTTTGCGAGGCGCACACGCACACATCCCGCCGCCCCCGCCGCTTTGTGCGGCTCCTGCCCGCGCTCCCCCCGGCCCCGCTCCCGCCTCCCGGCCGGCCTCGCCGGGAGATGCGCCGGACCGCCGGGGAGGCCGGGAGGCGGGGGCTGCCCTTTTGTTCGCTGCCGGCCAAGCCATCCCCACCTCCAGCCACCCCCCAGCCGTGAGGAAGCGGGGCCGGGGCCAGGCAGAACGCCCGGCAGGACAGCGGGAAGGGTGCTGCCCGCAGGGGAGGAGCTGCCCGGCGCCGAACCGGCACTGCAGCCCGGAGAAACACAGGGCTCCCTCCTCTCACGCACGGGGTGGGAGCGAGAGGAAGGACGGCCACCGGGAGGGTCGCCTCCCCGCCGCTTTGTCACGGAGCCAGCCCCCGGCG
>VZTJ01004895.1:208564-231653 GCA_013397795.1 Orthonyx spaldingii
GGGCTGCGGCCAGGGCAGCGCCGGGGCCGGGCTGCGGGCGGGCGAACCCCGCGCCCGAGCGGCGTGTGCCGCCTTTCCCTTCTGTGTCAACTGTTGCATAATGAATGGGAGCGGAGCGCCGAGCCCTGCGCCTCCCCGGCACGGGGCTGAACTTTCTATTTTAGACAACAGAAGAAACATGACACGTTGGGCAGGAACATTTTTCCAAGCGAACGGTGGCTGCCTCCATATAGAGCGCGGGTGATTAATGGATCAAGAATAACATCCCGGGAATCTAGTTTTAAACCATTTTGCGGACAAAGCTATTGCACCCACAATTGTCATGGACTGTTATTTTCTACCTAGTCCTATGAGAAATGCACCTCCAATTTTTTTAATACACTATATAGAACAGAATTATCTCAGAGAGACACCCTTTTTCTCTAACATGCAGCTGATATAAAGAAAATTGGGAACTCATGCATTAGTCATGAGATCTGATTTAAACCATCTTCATTTTTGCCACTGCAGATTAGCATAGGATACTATTCCTAAAATACAGTGGCAAAGAGCAGTCTTTGTCTTCTTTAAGTGCTCAGCACTATGAAATTTTGGGTTGATTTCATGCCTATTGCTACAATTCGTGACTATGTTGAGGTGGAACATAACAGTGGCCAAATAAAAATAGCAATTAGTACCTTCCCTACGTTAGGATTAACAAACACGTCTTCTCCCCAGAAAAAAACCCAAACTTTTCTGTAGTGTCAGTTTAAGAACCGCAGTGAAGATACTTAAAGTTCTTCATGATCACCGATTACTACTTTATCACAGAACAAGCAGGGGGAAATTACAGCTCTGCTCAGAAGCAGCGTAAGAACGCGGGGAAGCCGCAATCCTGAGTCAATTATAGAGATTCGTGCCTCTCTTAATTTGGAGCCGGGGGATGTGTTGTAATCTCTCCAGTAACTATTGAATTGAATAGTTAAGATTCAATGTAAGAACAGAAAGAGCACGAAAAAAGAAGGGGAGTTTTGCTATTTTTAAAATTAAAAAAAAAAAAACTTAAAATTTTATTTTATTTTTAATTGAAGTGGAAAATATCATCAGGCCAGGGAGGGAGAGGGCTGTGGAGTAGGTTTAACTTAGAGCGAGTACTTTTTGGATTCCTCCGCAGTGCCCCCTGCAGCCCGCAGCTCGTGTGCTGCAGCCTGGCTCCACAGGCTGGGCAGCACCCCAGTCCACAAAAAGAAGCGTTTCTAATACCCACACGGTCAGGAACACATGTAAAAGCAGTGGTTTCCTTAAAAGACTGCTTTTTCGGTGCATTTTACAGAAGTTGTCTTCTCCTCCTGCGACTACGATTAATAGCATTTTTCAATCACTATGAAGCCACATAAACAAAACTTCCAGTATATCACTTCAGCAGCTGTCAACATGGTAATTTTTAAGTGTATGCTGTATTGCTATAGAATTTAATTCCAGCCTATTAAAGATGTAGAAATTTTTCATCTCTCAGCTATGTACCTTGGTTCTGCCAGGCTGCACAGCCCAAGGGTGATGATTTGAATAAAAAGAAGTTTTAGAGTAACCAGTGCTTAGTGTTACAAGTTTTGCAAACAAATCAATCACCAGTTTTGTGGAAATAAAATCACAACTAAAGAAAGGAAGAAAGAAACAAAACACAAAACCCCTCCATCTGAACACATTCAAAAACCATTTGATTCTGACTTAAAGACATTTTTTCATTGGCTGAGGTTAAAACAAAGCTGAGCAAATATATATCTATTTCCTCACACATTTTAACAGCACAGTAGTGGTTCTTGCATTATTCTACAGTACAACCTTTTATGAGATAAAGCACTCCCTCCTATATCTAAAAGCAATCAACAGAATCAGCATTTCAAAAAAATGGCAGTTGTCCTCTGTTATTTTACAGCTGTCATCCAGCACCTAAGAGGTAACTAAAAATTTTCTTCTGACAGGAGGTTTTTTTTTTTAAAGCCAAGTATTGAGTGACAATTGTAAAATAGCATAATAGAGATAAGATTTCACAGTTCATTTTTGCATCATTTATTTTAAGGACACTTACACAAACAATTACCAGCTTCTAAAAAGCTAAAGTAAAATGAGCTATTTTAGTGAACTATTTAAATTCAATTTTTGTGAAGGACAACACTTCTGCTAAGCCTCTGAGTCTGAATAAATAAAACAGGAAACAAATTCGTTGTATTATAGCCTGGGCAATGCAAGAAATAGAGAGATCTCAATTTTGTTCTAAATACAATTGTCATTAAAGCAGATGTTCTTCACAACCTTGACCAAACAACTCTGTTCTTTATCAGACACAAGCACAGACTCACTCATGGTTGTGTGTGCTCTTACTTTTATGACCATGGACTTAAAAACCTCTTCTGTAGGAATTCACTTTGCATGCACAAATGTGTTTATTTGCTCTAAACCTTTTCTTTTCCTGTCCGTGCATCAGCTTTGGAATACTCTCTTCACAACTGGAACTTGAAAAGAATCAAATCTATCAGAATTCCAAATGATGTAAGATGAACTTGCTGATGGCAGCAGATGAACACTAATGCCTACCGATATCAGCTGACAGGACACTAATTACCAGTTACAGGAGATGATTGCTTGGTGAGGGATCTATTCAGTGAGTTACGATTTTGAAAAATTATAAAGCACAGGCCTGATCTGTGAAAAGATACGCAGTATGAAAATACAGCATACGTTCTCAAGATGATTATCGTGACAGAGATCTGTCTAATTAGGAAGAAACTATTTTAATGCTAAGATATGAAAGAGCCCAGCTGGGAGAGGAATTTAGAGGAAGACACAGAAACATGACTGTTAAGCTGACAGCAAGTGCAGTCTAAGCATGTTCCAATGACAGCTTCTAAAAAAAAATTTCATCTCAGCATTTAATCAATAGTGGTTTCAGAACAAGCACAGCCTTACAGATAATCTAGCTAGTCATATTAGTGGGAGGGGCCTCCATAAATAAGACAGAAAATATGCCTTTGCCAAGCAACATAGCAGTCTCCATTGGTCAGCTGAGCTAGAGGTTTATTCAGTAGATGGGCAACAGGAGAAAAAACATTGTGAGGGCAAATGGGAATCCCACTCTATTAGAAACCACACTTTATTTCCTGGCACTGCCAGTCAGGTTGGAAACTCCAATCATTGTGACAGCAAGTTTCAAACCATCCTGGGCAGGAGATTAACCTTCAGAGCAGCCACCTGGGCAGAAACCTTTCTGAAAGCCTCTATTATAATTAAATGGTTTATGTCTAAATCAGTGGATGACATGGTGAAACAGGTATCTGCTGGAAGGGAAACCTAGAGGCAACCACACAATGTGTTTACTGAATAACTCAGAACTTCTTGGATCTTCAAGGAGCAGTTTTCCTACACATTTAAAAGGGTTTCAGAGGATTTCTGCTGCAGGTTCTCTTGGACACAGCGCTACCAAACAGCAAATCAGATGTGCTTCCATTACTACCACAAGCTACTGTAGTGCATGTTGCCTAATACATCCGTAGTCAAAAAAAGAATAGTAATAATAATGTCGTTTGGAGAATAGTTAAAGCAAAGCCATATATTTGGGGTTGACTGAAAACTAAAAACCCCACAACCTCCATGAATGAATGAGTCCGTGAAGTCCAACTACAGCACGGCAAAAACTCTCATGACAGTTGGGGTGGCCACAAGCTAGGGCTGTCAGAACATCCAGAACTGTAGGAATTCTTCAAGGGATTAACTGAGTCTGGAGCAAAAAAAGTTGCTCTAAAGAGTTAAAGGAAAAAGTCATCAAGGTTTCAGAGGAACATAAGGGAGGAAGGAGAAGCAACAAAGAAAACCAGAAAGCAAGTTCAGATTGCAAAAGGCAGAGATTTAAGGCACTGCAGGAAGTGGAGTGGTCACTCTGTGTAAATACAAACAAAATCAAAACACCCTCAAAACACACTTTCCAGCTGATACATGTCAAGTTGTAGACCATGGGGAATCTAAATCAGAATTTTTACAAAATCTTTCCAGTTGTGACCAATGCTGAAAGCCCCAATTCAGCAGTTACTATAACAGGACAGGCACATGGATTGAGATACACACATACCTAAGTACTCTGCTGAACCAGGGCTGGAAAAATATGGGGAAGGAATGCAAAATGTGGACTTGTTCTCTCCTGTTGTGATTACAGATATACCACAATAAGAACACAAAAAAGAAAAGTAAATGCCATGAATGGGCATTGCTATCCACGCACTATTCTGTCAGATTAGGGTTATTGCCATGCATCTTAGCTAAGCAGGAATTCAGAGAATTAATCTGGATATGCCACAGTATGTCCTTCTGTTACTTTGAACATCTAGTTTTGATGCTAACAGCTGTAGGAGATATCCATGGAGACAACTAGCAGAGAGCTTGAAGGGGGAAAGGAAAATCATCACTCAGGCACAGGACCCATCTCAACCTTTGATCTGTCACACTGATCTCAAGAGAATAACTGAGTGAGGCAAGGGAGTGGAGATGATACAATGAGAAGAAAGCACACTAGGAAAAATCCCAGAGAGATGATTCTGGAGATTCCTTGAAACTTTCACAAGAAATATACATGAAGGAACTTCAATTTCTTTAGTCATTCTTAAACTGAGCATTCCACTGCTTCTCAGTAATGACTGCCCCATTTCAACTTAGCCTGAATTCACAGAGCAAGAAACAAAAAATCCCCTGTCACTGAATTCAAATGCCCAACTTTGGTAATGAGGAAGTAGTCAGGGGAATTTTTTTCTCCAAGGCAATTCCAGTTTAGATATCAGCCATTTATAAGAATTCCAGTGTGAACATGATCACTTTGAATTTTTTGAGCCAGAAGAAAGACTAAAGCTATTGAAAACTATCATTCATCCTCCTTCATATGGGAAACTGAAAATTGTTCTGCAATCCTTGGCATAACCAGTCAAGTTCAATATTCAAATAGGAACATTTTTATAAGTTCTTAAATTATAGGAAACTAGAAATAAAGGGTAATTTTCCATAGTGGTAATTTTTTGTAAGTTCAGTCTTCAAGAAAAAGAAATACAGCATTTTCCTCCCTGGGCCAAATGTGCTGACTGACAACAGCATTGTTTCATTGAAACTGCTAGAGTTTACAACCTACAAATAAACCATTACATCACATACATTTACAAACCTGTATTAAAAGTACATCATTGAGGTTGCAGCCTTGCAACGAGTTTAAAACCACCCAAATCAAAGCACTTGTGCAATCTTTCATTGGCTTCCTTGCACTATCCACAGCATCATAAAGTCTTCAAATACATGCCTATACATTGTTTTTCCACAGGATGTTTGTTTTATTCTGTACACAGAACCATCAGAGCTCACCAGTGAGGAGCTATTTAATACATTTTTTTCCTTTTAACTCCCCATATCACCTCACGGTGCTTAGCATTTCTGCCAAGCAGAACTCTCAAGTCAGATACCTGGCACAATGGGAAATGCAATTAATGCTCATCTGCAAGAAGCAGAGTTTTCTTGAACTGAGTAGCGTCACATAAGAAATCTCAAACATTTAATCTCAAATGCATACAGTTCAGCAAATTACAGGCAAAACCAGAAATTAGACCTTACAGGAAAGAAAATACTACATGCTGGTTTTCAGTAATACTTTAAAAGAAATCTTTTTGTTCCACTTTTTCTGTAGACACACCTTTCAAATAGGTTTTGCTACAGCTAAGTCAAAACATGCTATGTTTAGAAAGCATTGCTCATGGAAAGTTTGTCTGAAGCCAGAAAATGCTAGAGAGATAAGACATTAGAATAACAAGAAAACCCCTAAAGGGATACAGAAAAACTCCCTGATCATGCTTGGTCCATATTAACCAAAATACAAAACAAGTAACTGTTAGCTACATTAAAAACCAAGCCTGTGTTCAGACTATTTCCAGTGTCGCTGAAGTTACTGGACAACATTCATCAGAAGTTTGGACACCTCCAATCTTAGCTTAGGCTTGCAGCTAACTAATGGTTTGCAGCAAACAACAGCTGATTAGATTCCAGCTAGGGAAAAAATCCTCATAGTATGAATAGTGAGACGTAAATAGATTACTTGTGAGGCCTTTGAGTCTCCATCATAGAAAGCTTTAGGAACTAGTTAGACAAATTTGTCAGTAAGGACACAAATGTAATTCATTTTGCCATGGAACAAAGTGGCAGATTAGGTTCTTGAAGTTCCTTCTGGTCCTAAATTCTCATAACATTACCTTTACTTACGGAGTTTGAAAGCTATAAATATATTTAAGCTGTTAATAACTTCATTTATTTAATTCTGACTTTGGTGTACAATGACAAGGTTACATACGAACTTAGTGATTCAGACCACAGGTCCATCTAGCACAATGCTCCATCTGCCACAGTAGCCACGGGAGTGGGCACTCAGGATAAAACAGAACAGGGTAAGCACATCCTGCCTCCCAGCCCTCAAACATTTTCAAGTCAAGTTATGTGATTGATCTGTGGACTCTGCAATATCTCTTCCAAAGCTTTTTCCAGTCTCTCCTCGCCTCTTTACAAATTCTTTGATCCAGAAAGTCATTTGAGGAGCACCACCACAGGTCCATGTATGTCTGAAGAACTGGTTCCTCTGGTTTGTTCTGAATGAAGGTCTTACTAACTTTCCAATATCCATCACACTTATATTAAAAGAGCCTGGGAGAAGTCAATCCCGCTCTACTTTTCTCCAGACGTCTCAGTGCTGCAGACCTTTTCTTACCTTCCCACTATACCATGTGTTTTTCCAAATAAGGTTCTTGGAATGGGGTTCAGTGGATGGGGTTCCTTGCATGTTGTCATGGCAGTCACAGTATACCTCTGACCATCCGTGGAGATCTCTGAATAATTTCAGTTTTGGAGTATCCTGTCCCAGATAAATGACCAGAACCCTGAATTTTTACAGTAGCATATGGACTTGTACAGACTTGAACAAATCAAACCTTTCTGGTCTATTCTCTCTTCTTAATGATTCCTAACTTTTTTCTTTCCTTGAATTACTACTACTAAGTGATATTTTCCTGGAACTGTCTACCATAACGCATAGGTCTTGTTTCTGAAGACCTCTGGGTCAGCTTAAAAATTATCCATGATGTGAAGATAGGATTATTCTTCCCCAAATGTACCACTCTACAATTATCTACACTGAATTGCACCTTGTTTTTTCTACAGTCAATCTTTCTGCAGGCTGTGCAGTCTCCCTCATCCTTACTGCCTTGCATAACCTCCTATAGCCAGCAAGGCTTTGTCACCTTGCTGATAACCTCCCTTCTTCAGGACATTTAAGAATATACAGAATAGTATGGAATTCTGCCTGTGTTCTCCCTCCTGTGCAAGAACTGACCATTTTCTTCCATCCAATGATGGTCTATCTTATGTTCCCATCTTTTAAATCATATTCTCATCTATTTCAGCATCTTCCTTCTTATGCCAGTGACAGTCTTGTGTTGCTTGGTTTTCCTAAAACACCTTAATTAAAAAGTTCTGTCAGACATCTTTTAAAAATGCGAGTTGACTGTATCAGCCAGATGATACTCATTTATGTATCACTGACCCCTTTAGAAGAACTCTGAGAGCTTTATTAGCTCTCACTGATAAGGTAATATTTATTCAGGTAGACACTTATTCTCTCTCTTACAATATCCAGTCTTTTACCTGGGACAGATGTCAATTTTGAGTTGCTGGATACCCTTGAACCTTTCTTACTGATGGACATGATGTTTGACACCTGATTTTCATGTACTGAGGAATAGTGCAGAGACATGTTACGTGCTGCTTTTAGTAGATATTTCATCCCTGAGTTCTCTTAGAATTCATGTGTAAATCCTTCAGATCCTGGAGATTCATCTGCATTCATCTGCCTTCTGCACCATTACCCCTTCCCAGATATTTCAGCTTCAGAGACAGTCTCTGCCAAGTTCCTTGAATACCCCAAAAGGGCTCTGGAAGGATAATTTCCCTGATTTCTTCTGTGCTGGGTTTATGTGGCCAGGTTTTGGTAGAAGGGGAGGGCTACAGGGGTAGCTTCTGTGACAAGGTGCCAGAAGCTTCCCCTATGTCTGATGGAGCCAATGCCAGCCAGATCCAAGAGGGACCCACCACTGGCCAAGGCTGAGCTCATCACTGATGGTGGTAGTGCCTATGGGGTCATGTATTTAAGAAGGGGAAACAACAAACCCTGCACAACTGCAGCCATAGAGAGGAGTGAAAATATGTGAGAGAAACAGCTCTGCAGACACCAAGGTCAGAGGAGAAGGATGGGGAGGAGGTTTTGCCCATGATGGTAATGGGTGAGTGATCTCTCCCTACCCTTAACTCATGAGCCTTTTGTTATATTTCCTCTCCCCTATCCAGATGAGGAGAGTTGTGATAGAGTAGCTTTGATGGGCACTTGGCATCATGTCAGGGTCATCAAATCCCTTCTACCACAGTGAACAAAGGATACAAATTGTTCAACTTCTCTCCAGTGACTTTGCCCTCTCTGAGAGATCAGTTTATACCCTTGTCAAATTCAGACTCACTGACAACTTTTTCCTTTCTGATGTACTGAAAAAAGAATATTGAACAATTTTTGATTCTCAGTAGTTAGGTTTCAGACTCATAATAATTATAAGAGTATATCTGTGAGTGTTTATGATACTTTGGTTTGGTGTTGGTTTTTTTTTTTTCATTTGCATATGTCTTTAGCTTTTCAAAGAACATCTTTTTTATTTCTCTTTGCTGTTTGGCCATGAGTGCTTATTTGTACTTCAGGCATGTTCAGTAACTGGTGTGCATTGGCACTCTGCTGCCTTTTGGGTGTTCTTCTGTAGTCTTCACCCTGCCTTTATGGATTTTATTGTCTTGTGTGCAATTCTTTGCCTGTTCTTGGTAACCTTTCTCATTTTCACATAGTTCCCCATGTTGAAATGAACACAACAGTAGTGAGCATTTTGACCTCTATTGCTCCCCAAAGATATGGAATCCAAGGGTGTTATGTCATTCTTAAAGAGCAATCTTAATGTTCAGCAAGATATGTATGTATATATGCATATATATGCTTATGTATGTGTGTATGTACTCATTATACATAATTGTGCAAATTATGTATATAGGGCAGATGTGGCTGGTAAACAGACAAACAACTGCAAAAGGACTTCTGGTTTTCCTGGATGTAACCAGACATAACTGAGGATTCATTTGAGTCTGTTCTGATTCTTGAGTTTGTCTGAAATATACACTGATAATAATTAGCATTTATTGCATGTTGTTCTCAGACCTTTCTGAGTGTCACTATTCCTCTTTGCAGAACATTTATGAGCCACAGAACTGAGAAGTGGCAAAAGACAGTACCTGTGATTCTTCATTTCACTTTGCTAGCTATATTGGCATCTCCTTTATTTCTTAGGACCCCAAACTTTGTAAACTACTGGGGGCATTGCTTTCAAATTGCTATTATAATTACAGTTGATTTTATGGGGTAAACATGCCCAGATGAGGTGTTTCCATCCTTATTTCCAGTCCCTCTTTCATATAACAAATATTTGTGTTGTGTCAATGTAACATAGAGTGATTTTCATGCAGCGGATATTTTAAGGTGACTTTTTAAGCATGTTTAGTATTTGATAGCTCATCAAGGCATTCTGATTGAATAAGGAGATACAGATACAACATTCATGTTGTTGGGCCTTTGAGCTCATCAATATTCCCATGACTCAGGTGGGGACATGTTCTAGAGAAATCCAGCACCCACCTACCAAAACCACTAAAGCACTGCCTTGCAGAAGTACATAGTCCATAAACAATACTCCATAAAACAAGAAATAAATAGTACCATTTTTAACTTTTCCATGGTATAGCATTGGTACCTATATGTATAGATTTGTTTTTTGCTTCATTCTTGTTCTGGGAGTTGTACAGTCATTCATTTTCCACTTCACCTGTCTGACTCCCATTTCTCCTATCAGTCTGTTACTCATCCAGTTTTTTAGCTGGATATCAAAAATATAAAAAAATATTTTGATACCAAGGAAAGTTCTGTGTCACACATCATCTCAAGCTGGAATATTCAGCAGCTACTCCCTTTAACCCCATTTTGCCAGTTTTGTCCCAAGTGCAGCTCAGCACATTGCCAGCTGAAAAAAAAAAAAAAAATTAAAAAAAAAAACTTTCTTTGGTGGGATTTCCTTGGTGTTTAATGGCATGCTACTTCAATTTCCATGTCTGTGTCACACCATTGGGTGGATGTACAGGTTAGGGAGCTTTATGTGCATAAGGGCAACTCATGATCCACCAAAACTAACCAAGTTGCATATTGTATTTATGAATCTAACTTTGTGTAGGTAGGAAAAAACAACAAGAGACCTCAAGATTATAGAGTATCATTCCATAAAATGCAAAGATATCAAATTGGTAGAGTTAATGATTACTCAGCTGTCCACATCATTTTGTTGATAAATTAAGAGTCCAGTAGAATGCATCCTAGCTCTGTAGGCCTATATTTTGCACATCACAATTTTATAAGTGACACTGACAAGCCAAAAACTGGATACAAGGTTTCTCCATTTTTCTCTCTTATGACTCAGAAAGCTGTCACCTCTCCTACATTGCCTGGTACAGTAATTACACTGGAATTTCACCTCCAAGACATAGTAGCAGTAGAAGTCTGGTACTCTAACAATATTTAAAATTTCCTCACAGTCCTTGCTAATGTACTGATTCTTTGCAATGCTGAATCAGCACAGCACTGAAAACCAATCTCTCCTCTTAATCACCGACAGAAAGCAGTGCCTTCGCAAGGGCAGAGTCAACAAAGGACAGGATTAGGGCAGACTGACAGTAGCTGTATCAACTCCTATAGGATCACTTTAAAATCATCTAAAATCACTAATCTTTCACTTCTGGAGCACGAGGTTCAATTCTGCATTTAGCCATGAATGAAAATGAGTTCAGCAATCTTGGGTTAGCCTCCACAGAATCATTCACATAATTTCCCATGACTGGCAGATTTTACTGTAGAGAAAGAGTTGAAAATGAATTAGAAAATGAAAGTGAGGTTTTGTCAGGTTGAAAAATCGAACTTCAATAAATCTCAATGTCAGAATCACAAAAAAGCAAATTCAGATCTGGAAGCTTGAACCTTCATGCAACCCTTGAGTGGAGAGAATGAAAAGTGGAATAGAAGGCAGGATCTACTGTAAGCACAATGTAGCAGCCACCACAGCATCAATGGAGCTGTCACGGAGATGGCTGTGAGTGGGAAGTTTGCACACCCATTGACTGCTGCTGAACTCTACTTCTTCTGCACCAGAAGAGCTCTCAGGACTGCCCATTGAGTACAGCAGGCAGTTCTGGATCTCAGACATGTCCTGCAGTTTGCCAAGGCCAGCAGCCCTGCCCCGCCTGTTGCCATGAATTCTGGGGTGCTGCTCGGAATCAAAAAGTTATCAGTCCGTTCCCATGACAGTGAGGAAGGCAACAAGTCCTTCTTTTTCATGAGGGAGCACAATCTGAATAATAAGAAATACAAATGAAAACCTAAAAATACACATGCAAGATAAAAAATTAGAAAAGGATGAAAATTAGAGAGAGAGAAAAGTGAAGAATAGCAACCCCTCATCCATCATAATCCTGTTCTCAGTTGCTTTGGGTGACTAACAGGAGTCTCCCATATGAAATGAACGCAGGTGACACTCATGGAACTACCTCAGTAAGGATAGTGGGCAGTCTTTTGACTCTGTACATGCAGATTCTTTGTGATAAGCTTTTTCTCCATATGTATAATTCTTCTTTTCTTTGACAAATGTTAAACTTTGCATAGGTAGAATTCTTTGAAGGTAACCATACAACGATGCACTGTCATTTCAAGGTTTAAATGACAAAAGGTGGTATCTTTCATCTGGTGACACAAATCAAGACACATGCCTGATGCACACAGTTCTCATACACGCTTTCAAGAAGGAAATACATCTTTACATTTATTTAAATAACATCTGCCTTAAAAGGATATGGATTCTGACTTGGAGCCCTGTACGTTACCGTGGTGTAAATACTGTAAAATTTACCTATATCTTTCAATCACTGCTTTGTCCAAAAATTAAGAGCCAAAGTGAAAAAAAGGTAGAGAAACACAAGAGATTGTTTAGCTTAACATAAATATAAGCTGCAACTCTTTCTTTAAGATTTAACAGGTTTACTTTAATAAAAAGAGTAAGAGACACTAAGAAAGGGATGTCCAAAGCACCCATCACCTCTGCAGTTCTTCAGATTGTTTTTAACACTACTCAGTCATCCTGTTATGTGGGGAATCCTCCAAATAAAACTCTAGAAAATCTAGAACAAGGAAACTGCTGCTGTTTTCATCCAAATATTTGGATAGAACTCAAAAAAAACCCAAACTTGAAAACCTGTCAGTTTCACAGCATAATTCTACCTGTGGTTTATCAAATTTGCTGTACAACAACCTTCCTCCTTGCACAATCTCTAATAATTTTTCAGTTGTAGAAAATTTTTACTTATTGTTTTCCTTCCTCTTGGATGTGTCCAAGACTTTAGAGTTAGGCTGGTGTTAGTGTATATTTTCCCCTCTGGATTCTTGGACAATGTGTTCTTCTCTTGGGAAGAGACAGTGTCACTATTACTAGGAAGGAAATGCCCTGTCACACTCCTATGTTGTGAAATAAAGACAGTTCACCTGTCATTTTCTCAATACTACTTCAGGAAATATAATTTTATTTAAAAAAAAGAAAAAAGACAAAAGAAAAAGAGAAACAAAGAAGAATGACAGCAAAAGCTAATTTAGCCATCCTTTGACTAAATACACAAGGCACATTAGAACCTAACCCACCCTAGTCTTGTTTAAAAATGGGTGGCTGAACGGTGCTGTAGGATTTATAAAAAGAAAACAGAATGTCTTGGAGGCTGATGCCAAATAACTCATTGCCTGAGTTATCACTCTTCAATCAAAATGTACACGAAGAAACTACATAAGTCATTTAGACAGCAATCACCATGGAGTTAGGCCGGCCTCTCATGTCAGTGATGAAACAGCCAAATTCTCTGACAGTGGTGAGTTATTCCTTTTATCACTGGCAGAACTGCCTAAAGAATCATCAAGGCTACAGGTGTGGAAAACATGAGGCCTCTCCAAATATAAGTGATAAAAATACAAAGTATTTCAGTACTTCACTTTATAATTTATGTTTGGAAAAAGAGAACAACCCCACAGTGTCACCTATGGCAACAATGGGATTAATTTAAACTCAGTATTTAATTCCTGTAAGGAAGCTTTCTTTCAGACCGTGATCTTTGGGATTGCATTCCCACCTCCATCTGCCCCCAGTCTCCCTCATAACCAAAGATGTATCTTTCAGCCCTGACAAAGCCAGTATGAAGTATTGGTGTTTTATTACAAGTTGTAATTCAGTCACTTTGGAGGTGATTTTCTTTCTCGAGTAATGACTTAGTGTAGGAAGCTGATAATTTTTTGTTGCACTTTAACATTGCTAGAGAGGTCACATACTGTAAGTGAGAGAATAGGTGTTTAGAAATATTTCTCTGCCTGGCCTGATTGACTTTAAAATCCTAAAGAAAGTGAAAGTATATTCATTCTCTTGTGTAATTTTAAATATTTATGTTAAAAACCTAGCACGATCTCAAGAAAAGCAAGTTTTGTGGGCCTGATTTCAATTTAAGCAGAGGTAGCACATATAAACCCTCTTTTAACAGTTCATAATATTACACTGAAGACAGAATTGCTAAAGAACTTTGTTAATTTCTCTCCCTATTATATCAGTGTTACACATTTCCAGCAGATGTCTTTAGTACACATTGTTATTGAAAGAAATATTGCATAAAATAAGTTCAGACCATTTCATCAGTACCATTTACTCCCACCATTAAGAGCAGAATTTTTCCTGCATCTTCAAATTATTTCATTAGTGCCTAATACAAAGAAACAACTCATCTCCAAATTCTATAAACCTCTGTCAGCATCCATACGGTTCCTATATTTAAAAAACTGTCACTGCTTCCATTTACATATATTTATATACAAATAGGGTAACTCCCTATTTGTACAGGTTTAAAGGCTGCTCTTAAGAATGTGTTCTACTAGAAATTTCAGTCCAAGAGCATTTTAATTTTAAACTGGGAAAAAAATCCATCTGCTTTTTGAGCTCTTGGGTGCCAAAGAGGTTTTGCAGTGTCAGATATTTTCCTGAGCAATGTATCAGCTAATAAATGTACCTTTGAATGCTTAACTATCTGGGAAATGTTATTAAATATAATAATTTTTTCAAGGCAAAAGCCCACCAAAGGTAATATCTCTGGGTCAAACTGTCTATAATGCTACATGCCTGAGATAAGAATCTAAGTCGTAATTATGCTCCTGCCATAAAATAGGCTGTGTTGCTCTGATGTGAAGGCACAGTTCTCTGTCTCCAACAACAAGGCTATTTATTCACCTAAATAAACACAGATTTATAAGCTACAGATCCCTATTTCCCTTCCATCTGTGCAGGTAACCTGATGATATATAAATTGCAAGAGTTTTCCTAGGACTTGACCAAATCTTGTCTTCATGTTGGTATCAGCCTTTTCCCTCTACAGCCTGATTTCCACAGAAATTTAATGCGTGGTAAGATGGGAATAGCAACAAGTTCTTGGTTTGGGTAAGTAGGAGCCAGGATCTAGGAAAACTTTAAGAAACATCTGGAGACACAATGGACTTTGGAGTTGGGATTCTCTGGAGTAATTCTCCTGAGAGCTGTGAAGTTACTTTTTTAGCATATGTAAAAATACGTATATTTAGACTGCGTAAATTAAAGTAGACTTTGGTCCATTAGAGGTACATAATATTCTCTCTTACTTAATTGTTGTATGAGTGACAGAAAGAAAGAAGCAATGGCATGATAGGTAGACACTAGTTTGGATAAACCCACTTCTCCATCACAGACCTCAAAATGCTCAACTCATGACTAGACCTTTCTTAACAAGAGACCTTTAAAGCTTTCAAACAGGAAAGTTCACCTGAGAAGCCTGTCCAAAGCAGTTTTAATATCCTCTGCTATCCTCTGGTCGTAAAGCAGCCATAACAACCTTGAGTTATCTCCCAGACTCAAGCTTAGCTGTACTTGCCTAGCAACATGTAGGATCCACATACAGCATAGACATTGCTTGTAAGAACTGCTGATGTGATTAGGCAACTCCTAATTAATCAGCACTTCATGATGTAAGACAACTCACCTGGATGGCCTCAAGAAGTTGTCCATATCTGAGAAACAGAGTAAAAGAAAAAACCCCAAACATAAGCAAGTCACAGTTCTGCTGTACCCCTAAATATAATCTAGCACAGCAGGTAGCCTTGCCCACCTTTGCTCTATGCATTTTGGCTGCTTCATCTGTTAAAAACATAAATCATAGTTGCCTGGAGGGGCGAAAATTTAGAAGGATGCCACCACAGACCAGGGAGTCGATGACTGACTAACATCTGAGAACAGCTCTGAGTAAGCTGCTGCTGTTCTATCACGAGCGAGATAATTTTTTCCCCCTCTAGGTACACACATTTCATAGCAAGATATTCTGTTGCTATTTAGGATTCACTTCCATTACAAATGTTCTTTTCCTGAGACTTATAACTGGAGCTTTTGTTACAATGTCCACTGCCAGACAAATTTTGCCTCATTCTGGGTTTCATTGCAAAACCAGCATTATAAGCCACCTTCACGGAAATTTTTGCAATTCTTTTGTCAGTCTTGAGGTGATGTTAGAACAATAGATAGCTTAAGGTCAAGTGTCAGCAAAAACTCTCAAATACAAATTGATTTGGCTGTTTAAAAATCAAAAAATGAGGAATCCTCTGTATTCAAGGAAAAATCAGCATTGAGTGGAGGGTTGAATCCAGTGATAGAAAGCAAAGCAAATGTTTGTGTGAACCCCAGTGAGAATCAAAATAGCAGCATTTTGCACTGCTCTATTTATAACTCTATAATTTTAAATGGTAAGACCAAAAATAGTCATTGCAATATGTCAGCTCAATGTAATTTTTCTTTCCAAAAGAGATAAATTAGCCTAATTTTTTTTTTTTTTGGTAGAGAGTAGTAAAATAAATAATAAATATTTTTCCAGATAGTTTTAGAGGGATTTTTTGTTTCTGAAGTTTTAATCCTTTGTGGCAAGAGTTCCTGGCATCTGAATATAGTCTTTCCTTCATCTGACTTCATTTAGGATCCACATCTATCAAGGGACTTTCAGAAATACATAACCATTTAACAAGGCAGCTAGTTCAAGTGGGGGATAATTAGGCTTTCACCCTCCCCTTCACTCTGTGCCACCGTTTTTTACTCTCTCCATCTCCATTGTACCCTTAAAAGCAGCGGATCTGCAGCCAAGCACTGCGCACTCCCCACAGCCAACTTCCTCCGAAGCTGCACTGTGTAATTACAACCAGCTGCTAAGGGCTGCTGAGAGGGGCGTAAGCTGCACCTTCCTGCCCAGAACTAACCCCCAGGCTTTGGGAGCTCCCGGGATTTAGGAACCCTCAGGCTTTGCTGCATGGACACCCACAAGGAGGCTCCCACGCTACGGCAGTAGAAGTTAAGGGAGAGCAACGCTCCAACTTCGCCTTCAGAGATACGCAGTCCTTTAAGTATTTCAGCCTCCTTCCCCCAAAATTAATCTGTTTAAAGGGAAGAAAGGCGCCTTCTCCGGATCCGGCTGTTGCTCCGAATGACCCGCTCCTGTGCTGCTCCCTGCCTGGCTGACAGCCGGCAGCGCACATCCCACAGAGCCGTGCCTGCCGGAGGAGCCGTGCATCCCACGGGGACAGAAACCGGAGATTAAGGCTGGTTTTGAACGGTATGTGCTGGCTCCTGTGAGCTTCACCGGCACTGCAGGATTTTTATTTTCTGAAAAGCAAAAACCTCGCTGCCAGTCAGCAAAGTTCATGACAAACATAGATGGTGTCCTGAGGCATGTGAGACTCAGGGACAAAAGCAAAATGGTGAAGTAGCAGAGGAGGCTGTGTAGGCAGATACACACCTGGACTGGCTACTTCTTTGTTCTGCCTTTGCAATTTCTGATAACCTCTGAAACTTAATTCCTTATTAGTATTCCTGAAGATGAATGCAAATGTCCATTTGTCCACCTTCAAGGATGGACGTACACCTCAAAATTCTAACCTTGACCTGTTGGAAGGAGCAAGCTCATCTGATTTCTGCATTTTAAGCAATCTGTGATTCCCAGTGACTTAGCTATAGGATTTGCTAATGGAAATTTCTCAGGCTTCTAACTATGAACTGACTCAACAGATGATGTTTAGGGTCTCATACACCTCCTGTTACAAAGCACTAACAATTGAGTGTGCGAACTCAGAGGACGCTGTCATGTAGTCACCACTGTTAGTGCCAGATCTGTCCTTTTCCAGCTGAATCATGGAATAGCTGGGGTTAGGAGATACTTCTAGAGATTGTCTGCTTCAAGTCCCCTGCTCCCAGCCACAGGCTCAGAGGTGTGTTGAGTTTTGACTATCACTAAGGACAGAGACTCCACAACGTTTCAGGGCAACCTGTGCCACTGTTTGGTAATTAGAGACAATCTTTTATTTCTATCTCTACATCTTTGAGAAATAATAACCATAACGACAGCATTTTTACAATTTTCCTTCAGAAAAAAACTGCAATGTCAGGCATGCTAACCATGAAAAAGTCACTCTTATAAAAGTTACTCTCAAGGAAATGAACTTAAGGTGCAAGTGCAATAAATAGTGCAAAAATACTTATTAGCCTGCAGACCAAAGTAGAAGTGGTGTAAGACTGTAAAGACACAGGCTAGGCATGGATAGCTGTTCCAATTAAAAGACAAAACATTAGGAAAGAACAAGCATGTTAGAGATGTCAATATCAAAGAGTGACTGGAATTACTTAGAATGGTTCAAGGTAATAAATCTTCAGCAAATGGAATGTACTTAAGAAAGGAGAAATTTAGGTCAAATTGCAGGAAAAGATTTCTAATGGTAAAGTACAGAAAGTTATGGAGTATCTGCCTGAAGGAAGAGGCATAGCATGTCCCTGGGGACTTTTAAAACCACATTGGAAAAAGCACTGAAGTGTTTGGTACACAATAATCCTGCAACAGGAAGGAGAAAGGCTAGATGATATGACTGGGCTTTTCCATCTCTGCTTTCCATGATTCAGTGGTAATTCCACTGGCCAGTTCCAGTTTCAAACACAAAAATCCAACATCAACTGCAAGCACTGCCTGTTAAAAGCAAATGTTGTAGAAGAACTTACCCCTTCACACCAGCACAAAATGCAAATGCTCTTCAGAAATCAAAACACATCCCATGCTTTAACTTACTTTTATTTTAATATGCCTACATTATGATGAAAACATTAAAAGTGTGAACACTCATTGTGTTTGTACTTACAGCAGGGTTCAGATGTGTTCAACCTGGGTACTCATACTGAAATTTCCAAATTTTGAATGGAAATTATACAGATACTGTTTAATTGAGGTGGATTCTGTAGGTACTGTTACAACATTGCTCAGCATGAGGAAGAGTGATAGATCTGAGATTCTGTGAACTTTCAAAGGCAGGTTTGCACCTTTCTTAGTTTCTGCCTTTTTTTTTTTTTTTTTTTTTTTTTTTTGTTTTTTGGGGGAGAAAAAAAAAAAAAAAAAAAAAGGGAGNAAAAAAGGTAGTGTATTTTACATAGAGTCCTGTAAATCTTATTCTTTTCACTGAAAATAGCCACTATGTGGTCTTGATCTCAGGTTTGGAAAGAGCTGTAGCTATCTGCATTCCAAAATCCACAAAGGCCCATGCTGTTCTTGGAAAGCCCTTGTTCTATCCCAGTCGATCACAGGTGATTAGCAAGGATTGGGCTGGCAGTCCTGCTAAACTTCATGGAATAGATAAATTACATCCATGGTACTAAAAAGGACCGGATGACAAAAAAATATGCATGGAGTGCCTTGGCACTACCATTTCAGTTTGTATGAGAAGCGTGCTTTTGAAGAGATTTGTCCTGATAGCTTCATCCTAGCTGCTTCAATCCATACAGCAGTTTGAAGGTGGATTAGTTTCAAATGAAGCTAAACTGGGAGATGCGTTCCTGCCGTTACTGGACATTCAGTCCACTGCTCTAGATCAGAGCTAGTACTAAGTGAAGTATCCTGAAAAAGCACATCGCATGGTCATCCAGCACCAGCTAGATTCACTGCACAGATCCACTCCCACAGCATCCCACTACTTCCTAACACAGATCTAGCCCTACCGCCTCTGACAGCCCTCTTCCCGAAACGGGTCTGACTAACAAGACTGTTAACAAATTAATGGAGAACCTGAAGCAACACCATGGACGCTACAAGTCTGCCTCATCAATGACTCCTTATTTCTGATCTCCGTCCTGAATCCAGCCTTTTTGATTACTTCAGCACTCGCACGAGTGTAAATCCTGCGGGACGGGTGCGCCCCCCCGCACACCATTCACAGCACGGAGCAGGAGCACTGAGGCTCCAGCCTTTCCACCCTCCGACCACCAGCGGGCCCTTCCCAGAGCTGCTCCCGCTCCACCGCGGTCCCGACACTCGCTGTCGCTGCCGAGGCACTGGCTGCGCCCAAGGGAGGGCACGGCGCGCCGGGACGAGCCCCGCGGTTCGAGCTGTGCCGCTGCCCCAGGAAAGGCTCCCCCGGGCCGGCCTGGGGCCGGCACGCCCATCCCGGCCCAACCCGAGATGCCCTTTAACCAGCGGCACCGCGCCGAGCCCCGGCTCCAGGGAAACCAGAGCTGGAGAACGCCCGGCGGCAGCCGCAGCTAAGCTGCGGAGCGGATCCTCCCGGAGCGGGGCGCGCTCCGCCGGCACCACACATCATGTGCCAGGCCGGGGCTGGCCCCGAGGAGCTGCCGACGGACACCCGCGCCGCTTCCCCAAGCCGCTCCCACCGCCTCCCCGCTTCCCAAAGCCGCTCCCCCCCGGGCGCTGCTCCCGGCGGGCCCCGCTGCAGCGGCGCCACCTGGGGGTCGGCCCGGGGGAACGGCTGAGGAGCCGCTTCCCAGAGGGAAAATGACTGGAACAGACGGGCAGGTCCAGCATCAGCGGCCCTGCAAGCGATGCAGCAAAGCGGGACGTAATACACCACATATTAGTGAGAGGATTAGCTTTCATTTGAGTAAAGCTTCATATAAAATGTTTTGACAAGAACAAGTGAAAGCTATGAAGATAAATGAAAAATAAAGTAAAATACAACACTTGTTTATCACCCACCAGATGCTGCAGATTGTCCTTTTCTCTTTTTTTGCTGTCACCCCAGCCCAGGAAAATAGCAGTCAAACAGCAGTCAAACCTTTGCAATGCTGCCAAAGGTGACCCTGTGACTGACAGCACCCAACAAACAGAGAGAGATCAAAATGCCTTGGCTTGTAGGGCCTTGTGAAAGTAAGAAGGGACAGGGCTGCTCTTTGCACAGGTATCAGCACCATGGAGAATGTTCTGATATGAGAACAAGTGAATACAGTTCAACTTGATCAAATAGTTCACCACCCTTGGATGGGGACAAGCATCCTGGAATGACCAACATGGTGTAGGGAAGAAAAAAATTAGATTTGAAGCATTTATAGAAGTTGTTACTTCATGGTGATGGCTGCAGTAATGATGGCTTGGGTGGGCTCTGTGCTTTAGGTTCCTGTTACCTCTATCTATCCAGTTGAGAAAGGATGAGACAGCCTGATTCTAAAACTGCAAACCAAATGTCTTGTGACAAGTGTAAGGTGGGCACACTGAGGCCAGGCTGGCACCGAAGTGGTAGGGAAGCCTTTCCACAGAAAAACAGGTCTCCAACTCAGGACAAGCAACGTGAATCAGCAGAGTTGCTCTTGGAGGGAAAAGGCAAATATACTTGGTGTGCAACAGGAAATTGCTCTCTAAGACAAGTGAAGCAATCATTCTGCTGTATTCAGCACTACTGAGGCATCAGGCTTGAGTGCAGCACCTTGGTTTGGGCACGTTTCAAGAATGTTGTTAACTGGAAAGAGCAGCAGGGAGCAAAGAGAGTGATCAGAGGGTTAGGAAACACAGCCTACAATGAAAGATCAAAAGAACTGCAACTGTTTTATCTCCAGATGGGAAGACTGAGGAGGAGTAAGGCCACCATTTTCAAAGGAAAAGAGTAATTTGTTCTGCCTGCCCATTGTGAACAAGAAGTAATAGATTTAAATTGCAGCAAACTCTTCTAGTGATAAGCACAGGGAGACATTGAAACATATTGCCTGGAGAGGTTGTGGTGTATTTGTCACTAGAGAACAAATTAAACAAATATATTTTGACACTGATATAAAAAAAATCAGAACTCTTACTGGGAATTACCAAAAAAAAAAAAGTTCACAGCCAGCTGCCAGAGATCCCTTCCATTTTTTTACTATTATTTTATGAGAGGAAAAAAACCCCCTTTTTTACTTGAAACACAATTAGGATTCAAAAAAAGGGGAACAATATTTCCATTTTTAAAACCAGCTCACTGAATGAATTGGAAAACCACAAGTATTTCTGTATCTCAGCCTCCTGTCAAAGAAATGGAGGTAGCAATACACAATTTATGATACTGTGAGTCTGTAATGCATTATTGCAACCTTGTGGATGCTGGGAAAGGAGATGATATACAAATGTAAAGTATCTCCAGACACCCTCAGTTTTTTCATACTTGCACTGCTTTAAATGCTGCAATTTATTTTCCTTTCTTCTCTAAGAGTTCACAGTACACTGTGATCTCTCCTAGTAACTAAAGTACACCTCTTCCCAAAGAGGAACAAACCAGAGCTCACGTGGTTTAATAGGACATAGCAGTTGAGAAATACCTCTAGATTAAAACCCCACAAGCCCTAACCATTAAATTTCATACTACTACATGTTTATTTTATCATGTAAACTGCATCAGAAGAAATTTCTGATTCAGGAACAATGATCCTTTCTTCTCACTTAGGCATGCTAAGCCATCTACTGAACAAAATCTACTTCCCCAAAACAACTAGTGAACATGTACAGCCAACACTAACAGTGACTATTTAGAAGACCTATCAAACCAAAGCAGAGCTGAAGTATCTCATTACTACTTCCCATCCAAAAAGCAACAATGGGACTAGATTCACTAGAACTTTAAAACATTCTTTGTTGGTAATAAAGTTTGTATTTAAAGACAAACAATTCAGGTGAATATGGTATGCTGTATAATCCAGACAGATAACTGCAGATCCACTAAAAGCATTGATCCCAAGCTAAAACCATTTTACCAGCCTTGTTTGGAAAATTCTTTCTAATCATCTTATCACAAATGCTTTCTTTTTGCAGATTTCTGCCATGATATCCCAAATAAACCCTGCCTCTTCTTGCCACACCCATGTCCTGCTCTCCTGCCAGCTTGGCAGCCATTCCTCCAAGAAACCGCTACAGACTTCCAGAACCCAATTTCCCTGTGGTACCAGCACTGTGGCTATGATAGTGCAGTGGCAGCGTTCAGGATGGAAACTCTGCATGAGGAAAGCAATAGTGACAGTGCTGCAGATGGAAATATGGCTATGGCACACATCAATGCAAGGCCTGTCAAAAAACATTGGGAAGTTCTCCTTGATCCTCAACAGAAACTCAATCCTCACTCCTGTTGTTTGGTCCATAAAGCAGCATTTTCATGTCCAGATCTGACATCCATTTTTCCTGAGAACATGTATAAATGTATCACTTACTAAAGTGACTGGGATTATTTACATACACAGTTTTCCTCATGTGTGCACCTATATTTAAATATTTAAGAACACAATCCTGGAAAAGTAATTTGAAAAGTAATTTCCTTTTGGCACACCAGCTGCTGAGATGATTAAGTCACTACTTATACAATACTTTTTAAGTTCTCCAGCTCTCTAGAGACCTCTTACATTTGGCATTATTTGTAGAAGTGCAAAATACCTAATTCCCTTCTAGCTTCAGTTAAAAGTTGCAATCAACTCCTGTTAAAATTATTATTTTTACAAAGACAACATATCAAAACTGGTGCTATATTCCACTGCTCCTTTTTTTTTTTTTT
>VZTJ01004895.1:231687-294474 GCA_013397795.1 Orthonyx spaldingii
TTTTTTTTTTGCTGCACTGCTTTTAAACTGATTACTTGTCATTTATTAAAACTCTAGATGTGGCCCTTAGGGACATGGCTTAGTGGTGAACTTGGCAGTTAATGGTTGGACTCAATGATCTTAGAGGTCTTTTCTAACCAAAATGATTCTATGGAGATAAAAAAGTACGTTTAAAAGCATATTTACAATATTTTAGTAACTATAGTTCAACGTGGGAGTTTTACTTTGCTTTATATCAGCATATTTAAAGATGCAGGCAAAATTTTGGCAAAGATGTGACCAGCAATCAAGTGCTTATAGCACACAAGGAAAGTCAGACAAGTTACCCTCACTTGTGCTTATCAAAAGCCTTCTCTGCAAGATGTATCACATGTGGCTTTTGCTATTAAAAAAAAAAAAATCCCAAAGATAAGCAGAAATTGAGAGAGATGACCAAAGATGTTATTAGTGGGGCTGCTCAATAGTTAGTACTACACATTAATTTCAATCTTTGCTTCCTGCAACTCTAAGATTTCAAGTGGAAGCAGTGTCACTGCCATCTCTCTTCTGTACTTGGGGAAATATTTCAACCTTCTTCAAGACCTTTCAGTGGGAAAATTTGTGAGAGTTAAGAGTCAGTTCTCAGTTAGGCAATACAGTTTATTGAATCAGCTACAGAGAGGTCAAGAGTAAGGCACGAACCACTGCAGTTCTGAAAAAAGACCTCATTTGGGCATAGAGTCAATCTAAAAAACTGGAATAGGAAAGGAAACAGACACGAACTCTCCTGACAAGTAGTGCAGGAGCATGAATTGAGGAGGGAAGTTAAAGGTGATAAAGAAGGAACTGATTCATTGAGGTAAATGAAGTTGACCTGCAAACCAGGGGGCAGTTGAGTTTAGGTGTCATGAGGTGCTCGAATATCTAGGAGAGCTAACCTTGATATACGAGGACTAAAAAGTGATGGAAGAAAAGGGAAGAACCAAAATTTTACAAAATGTCTAAATAAAGGAGAAGGCATTATGAAGTGGGCAAAATCTGAGTAAATGGCACTGTAACCCTTACACCATTGCCCCTGTAAGCTGTACCTTCCAGGTTACGGACTTGTTTTGTTGCACAGATTAACAAATTAACACCATCCTTGCTAGATGCTGAGACAGATTAAAAAAAAAAAACCAAACCAACAGAATGCAATTATATTAAAATTGTATGTCACAAAGCAAAATACAAAAAGGAGAAAATTAAATAGGTTAGATAGAAGGTGTTAATTATGACAGTCCACAATTTTAAATACTTGACTTTGCAGTCACAATAGTGTTATTACAAATTAGTTCTGTGTGGACAGAGTATAGACAGATACATAAATTTTTCTCATAAATGAGTGTCTATAGAAACACTATGTGCAATGTATGATTTTGAAAACTATTTAAACAATAGATTAATTAGTCTTAGATCTTTATATTTGATTATGAAAAATACTTTTATTTTGAACAGTGTTATGTTGGATTTATTAATACTAGCTATTTACTAAATATTCACCATTCTCAAAGCTGAAAATTATTCTAAAGCAATAGATTTCATTTGTTAGCTACACATATTAGAGCAAGAAGAGCCCCACCGAAACAGGTTCTTAATCTGCATTAAATTGAAGAGCTGTCAGTAAATATTATGCAGAAGACAGAGGTATTGATACCAGAGTATGAAACAGAGGTTCAAATCCTGTTGTCCCAAACTTGGTCACAAGCAAAGATATTCGGTGAAAGATGCAGATGTCTAGAAGCACAGGGATGTAATGACACAACACTCCCAGAAGTATTTTAAGTGAGACTGGATTTTCAGCCAAGATACACACATATCAAGCCTGATTCAACTGAATTTCTCTGCTAAAAATGCTCTCTATGCTTATGATGCTACAAACATTCAGATCCAATGAAGTTTTATACAGAACTGATGGAAGCCGCAGGACACCTAAGGAACCGACAGAAGCCATTGTTCCAATAGCCCAATATATCATAAACCAAGATTAACACCATCTACTTGCTATAACTTCAATGGCGGTGTAAGAGCATTTATAGCATGGCATGAACAGTTTCTATTCAAATTCAGGTACAATTTTGTGGATGGAATGTGCTTGAACAGCTACAGAGGAGCTACCAAACAGCCCGTCCAGCCTAAACTGTAAATCAGGGACTTTCTTGAGCCATAGTTAGAGATTAAATAGGTCTCAGTCTTTTGTGCTTTGAAAATGTGTCCACTAACCTTGTTGTCAGACTTTCTGATGAATACAGCATAATAATGCAAAATAAATTGTGCATAGCTTCATGCCAAGTTTCAGGATTAGCTGTGATGCAGAACAGATGAGTTTTTGAAGCAGGATTAGATAAATTACTTAATTAAGCAAATTCAGATTCCGTAGGAGAGATGCTGGGATGAAGACAGAGTGAAGAATTCTGCAATAGTAGAAATAGACATGCACAGTGTCAAGTCAGTGCTAGAATTAGCAGAAAAGGTGAAAAAGCAGGGGGTTTTGTGTCTCAGAAAAATCCATCCAAATTTAGGAAATTATGATTAATTTTTAGCAAATGACAAATGTCAATAACTTTGGATAGAAAGCAGATTTCAAAAATTGCAAAATCTGCTCTTTCACTTCTGACAATGTAAACAAAACTGCTACAATCTCTGCCACCTACCCCATGGCATATTAGACATTTTAGATGAGACAAGGAAGTTCATAGGATGCACAATTCTATAATATCTGTGCAAAACCTGATGAGAACTACAGTTCCTTTTCAATACACCAAGGCATTAAGATTTGGCACTAAGAATGTGATGGCTGCCTTATATTTCAGAGCACTTTTACTTTGGAGTTGCTCTGTTGGGAGCCTTGCAAGTGGGGGTTATCACTGCATTCAGAACCTGCCCAAGACAAATCTAAATGCACTCCTAATTTAAGCTTAGCCAGCACACTGTGTTTCATGCACAAGTACTGTGGACTAAGCTCGGAGGAAGAAATTGAAAATAGGATAGGAAATAGATGAGTGAAAGGGAAAAGGACCTAATTTTGGAAGATAGCTCAAGATTAGGTTAGGTAGTTCATAAAAGAACACTGAAAGGAAGCAAATGTGTGGTAAATAAGAACTAGAAAGTAATTTTCTCAGAGAACACCAGTTGTTTTGTACAAGAAATGTATTACAAAAACTGCAAGACAAATTCTGTTTTAACTTACAGCAACATATAATCATGCATATGTGCAGCTTCCCTGGAAACCCATCTGCAGGTAAATTTCTCCAGAGAGGTTAGCTCACAAAATTTCTGCTGCTTTTAGCTGCTGAAAATTTGGAGCATGGAATATCATTCTCTTAGTGATGAAACAATTCTACAGGAATCCCATTGTTACTGAATCTGTATTTCAGTTTGTATTTTAGCTCAGGTTAAAGACACTACATTATTCTAAGTTAAAGAACAGCACCCCTCCAGACATTTCAAGCCCTGCTATTGCATGGTTTGGCTCCCTGAGGCAGATGCCACTGGATCCAAAGAATGGATGTTTTTGAATTGGGAGACATTACTAGTTTTATTATTCAATTAGCTGAGCTCCATGAATACACTTGGCTGTCTATAAACACCAATGTGCTGTCACAGCTCAGGGCTCCAAACTGTTGACATTAAAAAGAGGGGATATCATTTATTTCGTTCTCTTAACCTGGAATGTAAATAATTTAAAGAATGGACCACATGAGGACATTCAGCATCTGCCTATAGTTTCATATTTTCCAAACAGGAATACTTTTAGTTATAGAGCCATTTCTTGTAAATCTCCCAAGTTATGTCCCTGGTGTGCCCAGCACTTCTTCCACAGAAAGGAAGTGCAGCCACAGGTAGCTCTGGGGCAGGAAGGACAGGCAAGACAATACAAACAGTGGAATCTTTCAGACCAAATAAAAGTTACTTTTTGTGGCAAGAGCCACACTAAGCAGCTGTAACCCATCACACACGAGAAGGAAATCGACTGACTCATTGGACTGATTCGTCCAACAAGATGAAGTTTAGTTCAGGTAAATGAATTCATGGGCCTGTAGTGAGGCAGAACAGTAACAAAAGCAACAGGCTACACTAGATTGTTAAGGTATTTTTGCAAAAAGACTTCTGTGATTTAATTTGATAAATAAAAAATGAGAGGGAAGGGAACAAATCACACATGAAGGAAATTTAAAATGCCTGAAATATGGGAACAGGTAGTGAGTTTGTTAATAAAATAGAAAAAAAAAAACCTGTCAGTAAAACAATTTTCATCACTCATTCGTAACCTGAATGTTTTTTCCTTAATCCAAATATTCATAGTCTTGGAGAAATGGAAAAAAGCTACAAATAGGAAAAAGTTAAATAATCAACAATTAGAATTGTGTTCATATTCACAGCATTGCTTTACTTGGTGAATAGTAATAAAATTGTGAAACAGATTTTTTTTTAGCTCAAAAAACTCTGTAAAGATCACATAAGCAGAATTTATGAATGTTTTGGAAGAAAGATGTCCCCTCTGGTTTTGAATTTCTGTGTTGATCAAGGAGTTAAATGGCTGGAGAACGGACAGTGCACAAGAAATTCTTCATTATAAAATAAATTGTTTACATGGGTTTCACTTATTTATGAAGAGTGAAATGTCTGGGGAGACCTCCTTTTTACCCAAGAACTTTACAGACCATCTTTAAAACAAACTGATGTGCAGACAAGAAAGAATTTAGAAGGAATAGCCAAACTTTATTGACAGAAGTCCTGACAATACTCACTCTCCAAACTGACACCAGGTTGCAGCTGTGCAGTGATGGCATTAGTAAAACAAATTCAAGATTACTGCAAATTCAGCAGAATAAACCAAAGGAAGCTGGTTAATTACACACACTGTTGCCCCTTCACCCTGGGCCAAACCACAGTATGTAGACCCCCTTCAAAGGGCCACTGCAAAGACAACATGGTCTTCTTTGAATATCTCTTTGGCAAGATAAGATTTCTCTGCTAAAAATATATAAAAAATTGTGGTTCTCTGGATGTACTAGGAACAAAGAGCTGTCGCTCAGAAATCCCAGCCTGCCTCTTAACCAACCCTGTGCTTTAACGAGCTGTCTCTTTTTCCTCTCAAATAACCTACACTTCACTGGTGTTCTCACTTAGAAATGCCTCAGACTCAATGTTAGGCAGCAGCAGCAGGGAAATCTCTCATCTCCTGAGCTGGCTTTCCCACAGCTCTTCTCCATGAAGATCACACTACCACAGGTAATAGCTTCTAGCATTTCACTTGTCTTACTGGCAAAAGGACCTAATTCCATGAAGCCCAAAGAAAATCTGATTTTGCCTGCCAAATAATTTCATCATTAACTGACACACTTCCTATCTGGGTCCCAATGTCAGTTCTGAGAGTAACACAGTCCAGCAAGAATTAAGCAACTCAACAGCTGACTTAAGGAATAATTGTTTCATCATTTTTCTCTCAGCATTTTCATGACAGAAACCCAAATGGATTTCCCTCTTGTCCACGTCACTCTAGAGCTTTTATCCCTTCTCTCCCAAATTTCTTTTAGCAAATCAGAAGAGGGTATTTCTAGTTCATCCCTGATATAGAAGAACAAGAGTAAAATATGAACACTTTGTTCTAATTCATTACTAGAAACTAAAATTGCAAGTCCTACATTATTCTAGTATCATGGAAACTTTTAACTGCAATAGAGGCTAATTCTGGCCTCTGTGTTCCTTCTTCCAGGGAGCTGAGGTATTTCCACTTCTGACAAGCAAGGAGGAAAAAGGACAACTGTGCTTTCTTTGTCAGCAGCCACATTTTTTATTGAACAGTCACCTCCCTGCTCTCCAGCATGGAAAGACAACAAACCACATGCAACACTGTCTACAGACACCAGCAGCATAATTTTGTTTATACTTGGACTCAAAAGCAGCAGCAACATCAAAATACTAATTTTTCTATTAACATGAAGAACCTCTGAATCCAAAGTCCCCATCAGAGTGATGCACTTCATCTCCTGCCTATAACCTTTCTTTCTTAGAGCTACTGGTGGAGAAGTTGTGTACGTTTAATCGCTGCTGTAAATTTCAGATACTGCAAGTCATTTCTCCATGGAGAGTTTAGATCTCTCCCGTAGCAAGCCAGCAACATCATTTGTGTTCTATGTCAGACAGTAAGTTCTAATAGTGAAGTTCAGCATCAGAGGGACTCTGAGACATAGCTGAGTTGAAAAGTGCACAAACTCCCTTTTCAGTGCTGAAAAACGTTAAATCATGCAGTTAACTCCCAGAATGGTTTCCCTTTTTCATCCAGCCTATGCAGGGATTGTGAAATATGGGTACGCACACAGATAAACCTTCGGTAGTGGGAACGGAGCCTTTAAAAATCTGCAGACCAGTGAGTTTTGGGGGGAGCTAGATAGTTCTGCAGAATTTCCAGCCTCCCTACTCCCTCTTCCTCCAAGCAAATTCTTTTCTCTCTGGTTATGCCGGAAGCAGTTTCTCTCTTTACAGAACAACTTCCATTTCTTTTGCTTTACAGCTAATTCTAAACAATGCGTGAGAGTATTGATTCCTCTTTAGAGGCATGGAAAGCACCAAGACATCTTCTAGGTGTGACAAGACTCCTTACCAGTCTCTGTGAAGCTCTGAAGCATGTCCCAAGCAAAAAAAAAAAAAACCCATTCATATCACCACAGGACATATCCTGCTGTGAAAGAATCTATTTCCTCATCTTTTAAAATGATTAGATTTTCAAATGGTCCACAGAGAATGTAATGCTGGTAATTTTTCCCAACTATGTGCAAGATCCAAGAAATGGCCAACAGTGCACTTAAATTATTCTGACAGATTTCCCCAGGGATCTGGGAAGCTTCTGCCCTCTTTGAAACTGTTTAATTAGCCAGCCCCTACTTCACACACACATTTTATGCAGGACCAGTATAACAGAACTTGTGTCTTTGTTATGTCGGGGAAAAACATTCAAAATCCTAAGCAAAAAGACTCAGATCACTCTGCTCCACATGATCTGAACATAAGGCACAGTGCTGAAATATTCTGAACAGAATCTGGACTATCCCCTGGTGAGCATTTTCCTGTCAGCTGGCTCTGGCTTTGCTGGCTCACACTTGGCAAAATCAACCATCATAGTTATTTCATTCAGAGCACGAATATTCAGCAATCGATAGTGGTCACATTGTTCTCCAGACCCACACAAACTTCAACAGGTACAATCTGTTCAGGAATTTTCTTTTAAAATATCTCTTTCTCTGGCTATGAGATTAAGGTGACTTCTGAGCTTTGAGCTCAGGTTTTACCTTTCTGATCAGGTGGAAGCACCGCACCCTAACAATCAAAACAGCTGCCATGGGCAGACCTGTGTGTTTAAGACTTCTTCTTCTCCCCTTCTATTCTCCATCGTCCATTTATAAAAAGTTTTTTCTGCTTCACTTCATTCCAAGCATTTTCATACAGAAATACATGCTGTACTCCTCAGCCCTTTTAGAGATTGCTCTCAATTGTGTTTCATTTCTTGTGTTTTTAAATACAGTTTTCCTTAATTTCAGTATAAAGATTTTGAGAATCCTTCTGGTTTTAGAGAGGGTATTACATACTTTTTTTCAAGTTTTAAGAACTACACTGTTCAATAAATTTAGTTCTTCATACTCAAAAATGACAAGGATAAGTGAAGTTACATCATGTGAATTATGAAGTGATAATGTCTTTAGTTCTGCCCCAATCAGAAGTGTAACTGTTTAAAGCTTGTAATAATCATGTTCAAACATATTCAGATTATAATTAGTTTTCTTCTGATAATGATACCCTGTCTGATTGGATGATTACCTATTTGACTTTGATAAGTCTCAAGGTCAAAGAAGATAATTACAGACATCTGTTTTCTAAGAAAAAATAAACTCTTGAAAAATAATATTTAAAGTGACATCTGCAAATAAGCATTTTAGAAGCATGCTGTTAATGTGAAAGTCACAGGCAAGCAAATAAAACAACAAAAGCAAACTTTAAAGCTACCAAGTGATCACACTTCATTTCTAAATGTGCAAATTTGCTTTTGTTACTTACATAAGTATAAATAACTTCAGTCTGATCAGGACATTTTGGAGTAAATGTTAAGAATAAAAATAAATGAAACTCAAGTAATGCATATTCCCTATATTTTAAACCATTCCTGCAGGCATTATCTGTTTGAAAAGGAAAATTGTTTGTTTAACCACTAAGTGGGTAGCAAGTTATATACCTGTCACTATTTCCAGGGAAAGAGAGGGAAATTTATTCTGAGAAAACAAGCCAAAGTATTTCAGTTCCTAGCATACAATGATCAGAATGGAGTCTCTTCTTTCTTTTTAGCTGTCATGTACTCCAGTGTCCCGATCCACAGTTAGAACGAAGGCTGTGGAATGCTGAAGCATTAATTACTGGCAAACAAACAAATCTGGAGCAAAAGCCATAAGAATTTGTTTCTGGAAGAGGCAGGAGAAGAGTTACAGGACTTAAATTTTCTATAAAACAAATGTTCTTCACTTGGATGCTTTGCCTTTGCCTTGTACCCTCTACAGTAGTTTTCTCTTCAGGCAAGTGAGCATAAAACTGCTGTCAAACCAAGATACTCTGCTCAAATTAATGGTAACATCTCCATCTCCAGCTTTAAGCCATTTCTCCTATTTTTTCTCCATCAACAAAATCCTGTAGTTTCATCTCCAGTCCTGTAGCTCTTCTCCACAGCAGACACTCAAACAGAGACTTCAGAAGAAACTGCTGCACTCCTAGCTCATCTACAAGAATGCAGATTTAAATTTGTATTTTTTTAAAGGTCAACAACTATACTTGAGAACTTTCTGCATGCTCCCCAGTGTTGCAGACCTAATGTATGTAGTTCAACAAAAACCAGAAGTCACCATAGCCTACTAAAGCAGTCTTGTGACAAAAGAAACATTCTCCTGCTGTTCTTTGTAATAACAAACCATAATAAAGTCAGCTTCAATATAATTACTTCAAATATTCTGTTAGGTCAGTACACACAACCATCTTCTTATGTTGATTTGTAACCTTTCCAGTTTTGTGCAACTTCACCTTGTGGTAAATTCCTTAATTCTTATGCTTAGAATGTGACTAATGAAAAGAAATCAAGCTACCATAACTTATCTTAGGAAAGTCATTGACAACATCAGATTCAGGATGCAGTCGGCTGGCCCATGTATTTGGAAAAGCAGCTAGATGGGTTTATATTTTGTGCACTGAAATATTAAATCCAAAGATCAGGGGCCTGTAAACTTAGAATCTCTTCCCCAAAAGAAAAACCACACAGTTCAATTTAATCTTAAAGTACCAAAAAAAAAAAAAACCCCAAAGTTAAATTAAAACAAAAAAAAAAAAAAAAAAAAAAAAAAAAAAAAAAAAAGGTAATAATCTAAAGCTATTCAAACAGAAAATATGGAGAGGTAGGTGGGTTTTTCCTTGAAAATCTAAAAATCCTGACAGTCATACAGTAGGTAAAGTCTGGTTTACAGGATTGTGCTATAGCCCTTAATATTATAGTAGACACTTCTCTTTCGAAACAAAGTCTGCTTTCTATTGCCAAGGAAATGAGATGCTGAAGACAATGGTACTCACACTTGGCTAACCAAAAGCTTAAATCTTCACTAGAAAACTGAAAATTCTTTTAAACAAGTGCAAGTGAGTATTTGACAAATACTGGAACAGGAAGAGCAACTGAACATCAAATGAGAACAGAGATGAGTAATGGGATAAATTAACCCCAACCAAAATTGCTATCGTTCAAATATAAAATAACAAACAGTTCTCCAGAGTAGGGCAAACAGCCTAAACAGATGAGCCAGAGAGATCTTAGGAGAAGAGATATTCCCCCTGAATGCAGGACCACTTCCAAACTTCGGAACCATTTCTACAAACAAGCACACTGACATTTTTGTTTCTTATATGTACTAGCTCTTAAGGACTTGCCCTCTGCAGTACCTGCACAACATTTCATCTTTCCAGCCATGACACCCAAAGAAGAAGGGTAATAACAGAGATCCTGGTTGTGTGTATAATAATAATTGGGGTGTAACAATATACACCAAATATTTTAACAGTAATAAACAAGCACACATTTGCAAAATATAGTTGGGAAAGTTTTGAACTTTAAGTAAAAAAATAACAAATCTCTGGCAATGAACAACAAATGGCAAATTCTTGTTCCTGATATAGATGCCTGTTGCAGTAATTTCACAAAAGGGAAGCTGCAATTCAAGTACATTTAGTTGTAACTGCTATTCCTATTGAAATTTTTATTGAAATAGGACACCCAGGTATAAAATGACCCCAAGATAACATAAGAGTTAAATGTTATTCAAGTCTTTCAAGTGGCATTGGAACTATGGGTGAAGTTAAGGTGCCACTCAACAAGCAAGGATTATTTAACCAAATAAACATTATTTCACTTGACTAATCTTTTTTTTAGTTCTATAAGCTACCTAAGCAAAGAATAGGTTCCTGAGATGCTCAAAGATAATTCAGTACAACACATCCTTCTGCTGCAACACAATTCATAGGAAAAGAATTTTCATTTCTCTAATGACTGCAGAAGACCTTGTCTGCCTCCTTGGATTGTGAAATCTTAACAAGACAGCCTTAGCAGAACAGAAGTATCATGTCATCTACAACCTTGCACAACAGGTTACATGAATTCTGAGCTCTCTTTGTATTCCTTCCTCTTCTTACACCACCCACTGCTCTTCAGGAACAGAAGGACCCACACATTTATTCAGAAATGTAAATCTTGCTTCCCCTTGTAACAAATGTGTTGCATTCTGTGGGTTTTCTTTCCTTAAATAGCAAAATCACTCTACCTAAAAGGCTCCCGGGTCTCTGCACTGTTCTCTTGTATTTCTAAAATCTCACAACATGCAAATGCAGCTTTTGTGAATTCAGGACTTATTTTCATCATCCAAGTAAAAGGAGTAGCTATCAAAACATGTGCTTGTTTGGAGCAATCCTTCCCTCACATTCTCAACAAGATTTCACAGTGAAATATTCTGAAGAAGTTCTCTGAGCTACAAGCTATCGTCACATGAACTCATATTTATTACATAGAAAAGATTGTTTGGGGACTATATGAGAAAGATTCCTGGTTAAAGAATATAGTAATGACTCAACTAGGACTCAGTGCTTTTTATCTGTGAAGTGTAATACTGAGACAGAATTATGTATCTTCTTAACCACATAAATCAATTTACATTAAAGCTTTATTCCACTGACTGAATGCCAGAAGAAAAGGCCCAATTACCACCCTTAGATATTCCAGAGAACAGCAAATTCTGCGATCACTTGTTTGCCAAATTCTGTCTGTAGTCCTAACTCAAATAAACTGTTGTACTTGTACGTGAACTGGGAGAAAATTATGTCCTTGTTACTCCAGCCAGTGGCATTTTCAGTAAAAAACACTTAAAAGAACTCAAACGTTGCTATGAAGTAAGGAAGGAGAAGCAAGTCAAACTTCACTAGGAAAGTGGTTACCCTCAGCACAACACAGGGCTGGTGAAAACCCATAAATCAGGGCTTGGTTAATAATTTAAGCCCAGTCAGTTGTTCTGCTGGAGTTCATGGCAGAGGTGTATCTATTGAGTCCTGCAGGCCCTGATGGTTCAATTTAGCTCATTAGAATCATCACCTCTAAGGGTGGATGCACAACACTCCTTCAATGTTATAGCACCAAGGCAGATGATCTGAAAAGCACTGAAATAATGAAGAAAAGGACCAACTTTCACCTTATGATATATGCCATCAGCCTCTGGCTGGGGTATGGGGACATACAAAAGCAGGGCTTTGAAAAACCTTCTTACAGTTCATTCTTTACCTCTTTCATTTCTTTTCACCCTTCCTCCCACTTCCTCTGAAATGAACAGTTTGACAACTGTTTTAACAAACACCTGCTTGAGGCAGATAACCTGTATTTTCCACCAGAAGTTAATCTGTTCAGCACCAGCAGACAACCTGTGTGCCTCGTATGTTCTTACTGGATAACAAATCTAAGCCATGACTTTTCTTCCCCATCCACACAGCTGAAACTCTGATTCTCATCTTGATTACCACAACATCCTTCTCCTTGGCCTTGGCAGATGCAATCTTGTCTGTCTTATTTCATTCAAAATACCACTGCAAACATGATTTCTCTTGGCTCTTTTTTTTTTTTTTTTAACCAGGCCATCTCTCTCTCTCCTTGTAGTTTTCAAACAGCAGCTGCTTCTCTACTAAAAACTCAACCCATTTTGATTGCTCAGACTTCTCAGTTCTCTTTCTCCCTCACTTTCTTGTGCCTTACTGAGATGCTCCACTCTGATCACACTGCCATGCAAGCTTGGATGCCTAACTGTTACAGTCCCAAACTGGCAATTCCCTAAAGACAGTTGCAACATATCGACAACACTGCCTGGTTACCTTTGTCCGTGGTTTTCCCTTGATGCTCTAAAGAAAACTTGGACAACAGTCAGATTGTGAGTGTGCTGAAAATACTGCCTGGCATATGGCCAACATTATCCCACTGTCTCCTCATGCTTCTAACCTCTTTTTAGTTTTTCTTAATTGCAGCCTCTTTGGAGTGGTGATCTTTCTGTTCTGCGTTTGTACAGCATCAAACACAGTGAACTCTCCATCTGCGGCTAAGTATCAGGTACACAACATAAATATAAACAATAATGAAATTAAAGAGGTTCACAGTTTCTCTGAGAAAATACTGCAGGGCAGAGCCTGAGGAGCTGCCAGTAAAGCTCAAGTCATATTGGTTATGGAGGACTATACTTACGTAAATTTTCCTGGCACACTTTTTCATTTCTAAAGGCAATTGTAATATTTCTAGGTGGCATTTCTGGCAAAATGTTATTTAAAAATATATTTTGTCAGAAAACAAAAACATTTCAGAGCTAAAAAAATTAAGAAAAAGCATTTTTGCAGGGCTGGTGGCACAGTTGTAAGCAAGAACACAAATTACTGCACTCCACATTAAATCCAGAGGTAAGTTTCACTGTGAAGGCAACTATGGCACAGGGAAGCTCAACATTACAAATTTTGCTATGCTTATTGAGCATAGCAAAAGCATATTTTTGCCAAAAGACCTTGAATTCCTAATATTTATTTATATATCCAAAGGCTAGACTTTTAAAATCTGTGTGTACAGATGACAACTGCGTCATTTACTTGAGCCTCATCACACAAAACTGATTTCAATTAGGGCTGTGTGGTGTGAATATTAGATTCACACTATAAAAGTGCTAAAATTAGGGGTGAACAACAACAAAAAGCAGAACTAGAAATGCTGAGGTTTGATTTCCTTGATCTGTGTGTGCAAGAATTCGTTGCTGAGGTTTTTTACTCTGGCACTTCAAGAATCAAGCAAACATTCCCACCAAAACAGGAGCCTTTAGAGATCTGTTTAGTTCCACTTTCTAGTCTGCTCAGAAATCCATTCTGTAAAAAAAAAAAACCAAACAAACTAAAAAAACCCAAAAAACTTACAAGAACTGTACATAAATGTTAGGCATATTTAGGAGAATGAAATGCAAATAAACCACCCTTGGACTTCTCAAGTTAGTCTGTAGTAACTGATGACAGACACATTCCTAGTGTGCCACAAGCACTGTGTGTTAGTCTGGCTCACCTTGGTGAACTGCTTTGTGAGCATATGAGAATACTCTTGGCCTCATCCATAATTTAAAATCAATGACACTCTATCAAGGCAATGATTTAGTAAAATGTATTTCTCCATTAGCTACTGGTAATTGGAAGCTGACCGTGCACTCTGCTGACCCAAGCAACAATTGTCGCAGCAACTTCAATTAAAAAAAAGGTAGAAAAGTCTCTCAAACGTCATTTTCAAACAAACCAAAAGAAATGCTTCCTTTTCAAAAAAGAAGAAAACACTGCCCTCCCTTGGAACAGACATCAACACTCTTCAGTTCAGAATATAGCAAGAAAACCCCTTCTGGAGGAGTCAAGTTTGGTATTGCATCCTTTAGCTGATTCCCACAGGTCCATCTTTGGAATTTAGCCAAAAGAATCATGGTTTAAAATCTTATCTGAAAGATACCAGCCTAAAACCCCACACGTCTCATGCCATGCTTGCCATAGACCTGGAAAGGGGAATATTTATTGAATGTAACACTTTATGCAGCAGTCCTTCAAACCAGCCTCAAACTAAATGACAAGGGGCCCACTTCCAGACACTTATTTAGGGACATTACAAACTGGCTTGGCAATGTCTTCCCTACTTTCATTAGAGAGGATAATTTGCATACAAAGCAATGGATTTTAGAAAACTCTCAGATAATCAACCAAAATAGCTGTAGAGATCTGGGGTCCATACACATGCAAAGCATACAACACCCAGAGCATGAATAATTAGCATTAATGAATGTCAAACTCATCACTGAAGCCTGGCTGTTGATTCACAACACTGCTGGAGTGTGGAACTACTGCTCCACTGGGAACTCATACAAGGAAAGGGACTGAGATCTATTTGGAAAGTCAAAGATGAAGGGGACCTTCTGTGGAAAAGATGATTAAGAAAAAAGAGGTCTCCTTTTCCCTTTGTAAGGCAAATACATCCTCTCACAGTTTGGTCTGACTAATGAGAGAAATACTGTAAAGAGTCACATCCTGAGAGGATGCTTAGATGGGTTGATTTGTTCACCTCCTAACCACAGTTTTCCTCAAAGTCTGTCAAAGGAAAAACCATGTGTGTATCTTTGGATCTGGCTCTTCATACACTAGATGAGAAGTAATAAGCCTTTTTTTTAACAGAGAATCCATGGAGCTTAGGAAAGCTCTTCACCCATTAATTTCTTGTATGTGCAGACATCTTCACTTTCTGTCTGAAACTGTTCCAATGGAACACCTCTAAAGTTCCTGCATTTCATTCCCAAAGGACAAAACCCATGATAATAATAATAATAAATTGTTATTTTATAATCATTTTATATATTTTTATATAATAAATTATGTTGTACATATTTAATCAATAAGTTATTAAATCATAAATTATAATAAAGCAATATTAACTTTCCACTATGAAGGTGCCATTCCATGTTAAGTTGTTGAGTGTAGTTTTCCTAAAAACAAGGCCAGATTTCCTCTCCCCAGAGGGGGTACTAGGCTCTTACCTTATATTTATGATCAAAGCCTAGGAAGCTGTGAACCACAGCACAAAGGTGAGTGAAGGCCTTTCAGGTCCTCCCCATCTCCCCACACAGAAATTTCAGGTGAGGCACAGACACAGGGAGGCTTCTTGCTTCTCCTTCACATGGCTCCAATTTTTGGCTAATGCCAGGTAATGCCATCATTAGACTTGCAACTTTTGAGAGTAACTTTTCTGTTTGTTGGCTTTGGTGAGGGTTTTTTTTGGTAGCAGACATTGACATAGAATATGTACTGTTACTGTTGCATGGGCCTTGCAGTTGGTTCTCACTACTGAGGTACCATTACAACGCTTGCAATTTTATCCTGGACTGTGTCCAAATAATGGTGTGTTTCCTCCTGAATCTTGTACAGATACACTTTCATAACATCTTAGCTTTGATGCCCCACAAAAAAAAAAATTGTTTCGGACCAAAGAGGTATTAGAAGCATTAATGACCATGGTTAAAGAGCACAAAGATGAAAAAAATTAAAATATTTATTATTTTTTCAGGTTGAACAATGTGCAGAGTAGCATTTTTGAATCTTGGAGTTTGGCATTTCTGTCACAGCTTCATTCTGTCCTTCTTGAATAGTTTACTTGGTTTGGAAATTGAATTTCATTTCATTCTTACTGTTTTCTCTACTTTCAACTTTACCAAATCAAAACTGAAAACCTTTTCTTCAAGATGATGCAATTCCCACCCAGGAAATTTGGTAAACAAAGCCACTCAAACACAAATATAAGAGATAACACTTTGTAACCACTTCCACAGTCTCAAAAAAAGAAAAGAATTAAACTTGAAAAAAAAATTGCCTTGATAAAACATTTTTAAAGTGAAGCATGGGAACAAAGTGAGTGCTCCACCAGTTAAATGCTGTGACTCATGGATTTAAAGTACCAGAATTTTTCCTTAATACATTCAGCTACTTCACATTTGTGTTCAGCTTCTGCCAGGGTTCACAGATATCATTATTTTAACTTTCATTCCTTATTACAAGTCATGCATTTTAAAAATAAAACCCACAAAGATGGTCACAATTTCAGTTTGGTTTTTTTTAAGGAAACACTATTTTAAGACTCATGATAAAACTAAGATCTATGCACAGCTGTACTAAAGTCACTGGGAAATAGCCCATTTTATAGGGGAAAAATATGTCCAAAGACCTCTTCCTTCTCCAGAAATTGTTTTTATCATACATGAAAATATCTTCCATTCTCAACTGAGCTGTCCCTACTATTGTATTAAGCACTATTGATCATCAACTCCACTAAGAGCATTAGTAACCTTAAATAATTCATCTCTCCAGACCAGCTTTGGCCACAGATGCCATCAGCAATAACCCTCCAGGAGACTTGTACTAAAGAAAATCCAGCATAGCTGCAGCTCAAATAGACAACATCCAAGAATAAGCAAGAAACAAATGACTGAGCAAATGTGACATGATTGCATTCCACTGCAGATCCCTCTAGAAACCAGATGTGTGACAACAGGAAACCTGAGATCTTCAAATGGGGCATCTGCATGCAAGCAACAATAATATTTATTAAAGTATGGGGCTTTGAAAAAAATAGATACACATGCACAGACTTTTTGTTGTTCTTTGACTGACACACAGCTTATTCTGCAGAGTGCTCCAAGTAAGGAGCAGCAGCCTGTTTATGTGCTTTCATCACTGTTTCAGCAGAGAAAATGACAAATGCCATATTTGTTTCAGCTAATAAATCATCAAGGGCTTGGAATTCTGCCTGGTACTCTGGACCCATAATGCCTGAAAGAGCCTGGAAATAAAACAACAAACACTTTCAAGATATTACTACAAGAGGCAATATAAAGGTTGATCTTTATTGGAGGCTTCCAGGGGCAGATATGGAAAATGTCCACAAAAGCCCAGCTCTCCACAGGGTGAATACAGTTTTATAAGTTTAGCAAATTAACAAAGTTGACAAAAATCACCAATTAGAGACGTAAGAGGTGAGGTAATTTCTCCCTCCCTAAATCCTCCCCCCTCAGATGGAAACTGAACTTTGTTAATGAAAATGTACCTCGAAGAGCTGCTTTTGGCCTTGGTTCCTAGGAAGAACCAAGATAAGACATAGGAGCCTTAGAATGTGTTTTGTCTTTCTGCCTATCAGGATAGCGAAAAGGTAGGGAAAACCACTTATGAATAATAGCCTACAGAGCTACAAATGTATGTGTAAAGAATACAGAGAACATATAATAGAAAAAAAGGTAAAAATCGTTAGGCATCACCCAGTCCTCCTCACCAGTTGCACATTACAGGGTCATGAACAAGCCTTGGTACACACACAAAGAACCCAAGATCAGCATATGCAGTTCCACACGATCCTCTCTTTCAAAGCCTGCAGCAACAGCAGGCAGCCCAGCAAGAGTATTCAATGAAGCTCATCAAGCCCAGAGGAGGCAGGATTCAGGCTGGGAAGAGATCAAATTGGATTTTGCAAAAAAGGTTAGAAATGGCAAAATGCTTTATGTATCTCCCCTATTTTTTCTCCTGGTAGGTGGTAAGGTTCAGAGAGAAGATGGGGAAGAGCTGGTGGGCTGACACCCTGTTAGACTGTGTACCTAGAATCATAGATCAATGGACTGAAGCAGAAAGGGCTTTCATTCAAAGAGAAGAGCAGATTGATCATTCCAAAGTCCAGGGATGAGTCCCATGCTGCTGCACACTGCACATATGCTGAGGCACCTAGTTGAGAATGATGATTGATGTATCAGATGCAAGAAAAAGGAATGAGAAATGGAAAAGCACACACCAGTGAAATATAGATGGGCTCACCCATTACTCAATCACTGTCTGGTTTACATAGAACCCGTAACAGAATTAAACTTTAAGGAGTGTGTGAAGCAATTTGAAGCTGAAGGAGATTTTTTAATCTTCTTTTTGTTTTTTTAATTTAGAAGGCAGATGTTCTCCAAGTCTAGAAAGACACATGACAGGAAATTTGAGGGTAGAATGTATAAGTGTGAAGGAAAGTGGGTCTACTTTAAGACATACCTACCAGATGTTATGAAGAAGTCATTAATTTAGAAAGAGTGGATCCAAATTAAAAAAAAAAAATACTCGTGCAGAAAAGAACAATGAAAATCAAATGTAGTAAATCAGGGGATATGAGTACAAGTGGGGAGTTGTGGATGGTTCCTAGGTGGCAATTTTGGATGGAGCTTCAGAAACAGCATTTGCAAATAATGATGGGCATATGCATAACATGAGCATCTCAAAGCCTATCTCAGCCCAACATGGCTTGTAAGTACCTTAAACTGGTAAGGGGTAAGTGAGAAAGGAAGCAGAGGAAGAAAATAAACACCTAAGACACTTACTGACAAGTATAAACATACCTCAGCTTACAGAGTAAATCTGTCCTTAACACATTTCATACAGTTCTGTCACCACCTCACTAAACTGTTGTTCTGCAAGTAGGTTACTGTCCCACAGTGTCAGACAGGCTAGCACTGAACAGCCTGTGAATTCACTGGTCTGATTAATGCTTTATTAGCATGCACTAAACACATGTCACAGTTCCCTCTGTCAAAGTTCATTAAAACAGAAGTGGACTGGCAGCTGCCATTTCCCAACAAGGCATGTAGTTTTAAAATGCTGTGGTTTATATACAGTGGGAAGCCGACACGTCAAATGCATTTTAGAATGTTTTGTGCAAGAAAAATAATTCCAAATACTACTCTTTGCACAGAGCTTATTGTCTTTCTTGAAAAAAAAAAATCAAAAGGAGTATTTTTAGGTTGGTTTTTAAACGTGTCAATTACAAGCAGGAGAATACATTTCCTAAGAATGCAAAACATAGTTTTCTATGTTCACAATCTTTTAGTGGCTTACTTACTGCACTGCCTTGCTTACATCATAGACATTCACATTTGCAAAACTTGTTTTCAAGTTAGATTCTTGATCAAACCACTGTATAACAAATGCAGAAGAACACATTAGGATTGCACAGTGCAACCTGATGGAAGATCAGCCATCACACTGGCATTGCAACAAGGATCTTACCTACCAACAGTGCTCTGAGTCTGTTCCAATGTTTGCTGAAAGTAACAGTAATCTTCTTTTACTTGAGTGTTTTTCTGGCTAAAAAAAATCCCAAAATCTTTCTATTATTGATACATAGAAAGTACCAGAGCAACAGCAAGCACATCTAGAGGATTACACTGTTGGGATAAGGAGTCAGTGAGGTTTTGCCAAGTGGTATAGACAGCAAAAATGTCTCTCAATGGACTAAACTCTGCCCTCTTTGAAATAGAGCCACTGAAAATCGTTTCCAAAAAGCACTGCAGCTATGGACTCAGAGATAAGAAATTACCCCTGCAATAGGAAACAAATAAAGCAGGCGAAGAGGGCTGTGGAATGTTTTGATGTTGTAGCTCAGTTTGTAAGTGCAAGGCTGAACCCTAAATAAAGAAGTGGTATTGAACTCTGCCTCAACCATGCTGCTGTAAGTACTGTGACCCTGCTGGTATTAACAGCAGTCATAGCACATGCTGTGGTTTAGCTAAAATACTCCATAATCCATACTTAACTCAGAGCCAACTTCCTTTTCAGGTCATTATTAACTCCCTTTAATTAGAAAACAGTTACACAGTACTAAAAGTAATAAAAATGCAAACCTACTACCGGGCAGGTTTAGCTACAGTGTTTTAAATCTAAGGATCTACACCCTGCTGCAATTGTGTCCTTGACACAGACCAACTACAAAATCCTGAACTTCAATTCAGTACCAAGCCTGAAGACATTTTTGGGCGTTTATGTACTGCTTTCATGGCCATCACAAGCAGACAGAGGTCTGACAATGTGCTTGTTATCAAGACTCATCAAAACCGGGCCAGCACATGGCTACGTGAACTAATGTTATTGCTATCAAGTCAAACAAAAGGCTCAGGAGCAGCTGTAGAAGATGCTGTCCCCATACTTCTCCTACCCTCAACCTCCTCTGACAGTTCCTGATACCTATTTTAAAAGGCAGCCAGACAGCTGCTCAGCATTCCACAACCTCTGCTCAACTTGGTAATGAAGCCCTCAGAAAGATGAACTGATATTTTATAACCAAATTAACTTTTACATTAATGTCCATCACTCCAGTGAAAATCATTCACTCATGGAAATAACCAAACTCCTTGCGCTCTGACAGTTAATTCCATTACATAGCTTTCTTTTAAGCTTTTTCTTCGTCTGTCTGCTGCTGTTCCTTTATGTTCCTCCTTTTAAAAGGAACATGGTGACAGCAAGAAATGGGTACTTGTACTTTACATGAACATGGCATCTCCTGTCCCAAGATGTTTTTTCACTAGCAAAATATCAGGACACCACAAAAGTAAAAGTTTCTCACCATAGCACTCAAAGAAACAAGCAAGCCACAGATAACGCTACAGTGCCTTTAAAGTTATAGAACACAGGTGCATGTTTAAAAATGAACAATATTTGGGGCAAGAAAGAAACAAGATCACTCTGTAGACTCCTTTTAAACCCCAGCTCTGTATTGGTAAACGAGTCTTCCACGAGCAAGCTGTGTAAGTCTCCCACAAATCTGATTCCCACATCCTCATGGGAAGCAAAGGGCTTCTGTAAAACAATGCAGGTCCTGAGTGCCATGTTGTCTTTATTTATACACACGTACAGACAGCCAGATGCATGCACCCAAAGACACATATCTACACCTTCCCTCTCTCCTTCAGAGGCAGAGGGACTGATTGAGGAAATGAATCATGCAAGCCATCTGTGCAAAAGCCCTTCTTTCACAGGGAGCTTTAATAAGCTCTGAAACACTTGCAGAGCTCCTTACTTTGAGCCTTAGAGTCTTGACTCTGTAGGGCAGGACAAAAAACTCCTCAGGTAACCTGCTCTTAGGCACCATATGGAGTGGAATGCACTTGGCACAAATACAAGATCTTGACTTCATAAATTGCAGGGATTGGTGTATCTCAGGAGACAGCCCAACTCCTCCCTGAATCATATGCTCCTTCACCCGGAGGAGTCTTTCTTACTGACTCTTATTAAAATAGAGCTTTTGCTCTGCAACACTTCTGCTAATGGCTTTGATCTAGACATGAATAACAACTGCACAACATTCATATTTACTTGGCTGCTGTGACAGGCTGTCTAAAACCAGTTAATAATTTACGTGGAAAGTGTATCTACCAGAGGGTACCTGTACGGCCAATAGAATAGAACTATATTGATACAGGCTCAAGAAGTTAATTAAACCTGTCAGATGGGGGCTTCACAGTTCAGACAAGATACAGCCCTTAGGTTCCACAAGCATACCATTTTTAAAAATTCAGAGGTAACAGATTAAATAATTGCATATGTTTTTAGAAACTGACCTTCCAAGCTAATTTGCTGAAATGCTTCTACTGTACATGTCTGAGAAAAGTAAAATACATAATAAAGACAAAAGATCAAAATGTTTTCTAGTTTTCTCTTTATCATGAGAGCTTTGAAGCATGCTGCTGCGTCCCTGAAAGAAGAAAAAAACCCCAACTGATCCAGAATCCCCTTGTGATACTCAAGGAGCTGGAATGAAACCAGTAAGTCTCTTTACAGAGTATCAAGAATCATAGAGTATGCTGAGTTGAAAGGGACCTATTAAGATCATCTAGTCCAATCCCTAGCCTTGGGCAGGAGAACCCCAAGACCAATAAGGTCAATTTTGAGCTGGTTCTGATCAACTTGAAACAAAAAATGAGCAACTCAAAACAGCTCTGAAAATGCAAGACATGCTTGGCTTTCAATAATGCCTGAAAGCAGCTTTCAATAACTCCACTGACACCAACAGAAAAGCTTAAATAAAACAGCAATTAAAAGTGTTACATATATAATTTCCATACACTGCACCAATTCCAATGCTTGGTGTCATTAGAGTGGTGAATGGTACCACATCCACTTGGTGCCATTCACTAGTGGTGACCCCCAGGGCTCAGTATTGGGCCCAGTCCAGTTAAATATTTTTATTGATTTGGATGAGGGGATCAAGTGCACCCTCAGTAAGCTTGTGGATGACACCAGGTTGGGCAGGAATGTTGATCTGCTGGAGGGCAGGAAGGCTCTACAAAGGAATGTGGACAGGCTGGATCAATGGGATGATGCCAGTTGTGTGAGGTTCAACAAGGCCAAGGGCTGGGTCCTGCTCCTGGGCTGCAGCAACCCCAAGCAGTGCCACAGGCTGGGGGCAGAGTGGCTGGGAAGCTGCCCAGCAGAAAAGGACCTGGGGGTGCTGGTTAACAGCAGCTGAACATGACCCAGCTGTGGCCAAGAAGGCCAAAGGCATCCTGGCCTGGATCAGCAATAGCGTGGCCAGCAGGAGCAGGGCAGTGACTGTGCCCCTGTGCTCAGCACAGGTGAGGCCACACCTCGAGTGCTGTGTCCAGTTCTGGGCCCTCACTGCAAGAAAGACACTGAGGTGCTGGAGCGTTTCCAGAGATGGGCAATGGAACTGGGAAGGGTCTGAGGGAGCACAAGTCCTATGAAAGGCAGCTGAGGGAGCTGGGGGTGTTTCTCCTGGAGAAAAGGGGGCTCAGGGGGGACCTTATCAATCTCTAGAACTCCCTGACAGGAGGTTGTGGCCAGGTGGGTGTCAGTCTCTTCTCCCAGTCAACAAGCAACAGGACAAGAGGAAATGGCCTCAAGCTGCACCAGGAAAGGTTCAGGTGGGACATCAGGAAGAATTTCTTCACAGAAAGGGGTTTTTAACAATGAAATGGACTACCCAGGTAGTGATAAGAGTCACCATCCCTGAAGGTGTTCAAGAAACAACTGGATATGGCGCTCAGTGCCACAGTCTGGTTGACACAGTGGTGATCAGTCAAAGGCTGGACTTGATCTCAGAGGTCTTTTCCAACCTAATTAATACTTTGATTCTGTGGTTTATGCCCTTTGTCCTGCAAAGTTACATGCATTTTCTTGTCGCAGCACTCTTATGACCAACACCAGGGATGTTTTCAGGCAGGCCTCAGTGGCAGCATGAACTGCTTCACCACCAGCCTCATCTCTTGGAACACCACCTTTTATATCACACAGCACATGCTCTCCCCACACCATGGTTGGTTAGCTTAGCTCACCCACCCAGGGTCACAGCTGAAGCTCATTCAGTTAGAGGCCACACAGCTGAAACCCATCTAAGTTAAGATTACATTTTCTCACAACTGCCCTCTTTTTTTTCTTTTCAATTACAAATATTTTGTGCTATTTCCACTTAATTCTTTTAAGCTATACAATACATACTATTAAGATTTTCACAACTCCATATTTTTTACTAATTCTTTTAAACTATACAATGCATACCATTAAGATTTTCACAACTTTATATTCTTAATAAGTTATAACAAACAACTCTTGGAAACTTGCACAAATAATTGCCACTCACCCCAGCACAGCCACTTCTATACGGCCACCGCCTCTTTAATAGTGTTTGTAACAGAGTGTTCAAAAATGGATTCTTCTGATGATGATATTTTGGCTCCCATATTTTGGTCCCCAGCCACTCACCTTGAGGTCAAGGTGTCCCTTTATGCTTTTGCAGACCACCCAGACCCTTAGCCTCTCTTCACCTTTTTAGCTAGGCTAGGCTTTTTATTTCCCAGTCACTCACCTGTGAACAGGTGTTCCTTCCTGCTTTCACAGACCTTCTGGACCCTTAGGCTCTCTCTGCCTTCTTTGCTTGGCTGGGCTCCACCGTTGGCTGCTCTCCCCCACAGTCTCAGACCCTCTACAACAGGGTCACCAATTAACAGAGGACTCACGACTGCTCACTTTTCTCTTCCACAGTCTTTTCCTCATCACACTGAAGTCACTATTTGTTGCAGCACTTTTACAACCACACCAGGGATATTCTTTTCCAGTAGGCCTCAAGAAAAGCAGCATCAACTGCTTCACCATCAGCCTCCTGTCTTAAAACACCACCTTTTATATCACACAGCACATGCTCTCCCCACACCACGATTGGTTAGCTTAGCTGTCCCACCCAAGGTCACAGCTGAAGCTCATTCAGGAAGAGGCCACACAGGTGAAACCAGTCTAAGCTAAGGTTATGTTTTCCCGCATTTTCTTTATACATAGAAGCTGTCTCAGGAGTCCAAACCAAGATTACATCCAAAAGTGTAAAAGGCAAATGGTAAATTCAGAGAATTCTCATTTTGTAGTTGGTCAGTGCTTCACAAAACTAGGATTTGATTTTTAGTGAGATTTTAGAGAGGTTCTGAATTACAAATTAAGAAAAAAAAAGTATCAGTCAACACCCTTAATTACAGTCTTTTTCTGAATACAAAATTTAAAAACTAAAGGACAGGTAGATTCTGAACATGCAACACCCTGAAAATAGTGATTCCACTATTCACTATTCTGTCTTCAATTAAGGCCAGGGCCGTTTTATATTTTCAAATTAATTGCAAGAAAACATTGTGTTCCAGGAGTAGAAATGAATGATATTCTTAGAGATATTCTCAAAGTAAATAGTTTGAGGTGAATTTTTAATTTGTATGTTCAAACTATGTCCAGCATTCTTTAAGAAGCAAAACAAGATGACTAAAGTGGGGTTTTCTTTGAACTTGATTTCTCTTCCTTCCTGCTGCTTTCTACCACACAACATCAGACACTCACACAACTTGACTTGTTCACAATACCTGATTGGTTTTGACGCAGCTGTTTCATGTAAATAAAATCACTCACATTCCTAAATATTTGAAGATTGTACTTTAAAATTGCTGCTCCCAGGTCTGTCCATTGCATTTTCTTGGAATGTAAGCAACATTTCTTGAACACTAAGTTACTTCTGCTCTTTTCTCTATCAAAAACCCCTCCAAGAAAACCCCATGTGCAGCCCTAGAGAAAATAAAAACCAATGATAACAAAAAGCCAACCAGGATGGATACAATTCTGTTATAGAAAGAACCTGTAATAGCAGTGTTTGTTCAGCACTTGTCTGACGAAGCAGTGAGAAGTCAGAAACCTCCCAGCTGAATGATTTCCGCAAAAGAGCTCAAGGTTCAGAGGAGATGGCACACGGAACAAGACGTGTGCAGCTGCCAATAACACCTGTGCTGGACTCATTAAAGATTTAACCAGAGAAGTCACGTGTGCACTAAAAAATGGCTGACAACTGCCATGCTTAACACACATCTCAAAAACTTTGGGAAAAGGCAGCAAAATGGAATTGCCTTCGGACGAGGAGGACGGCACGTTCACCAACATTTCTTTGACAGATGATTCAGGTAAGAGACTGCAGTACTCTACTGATACAATGCGAATCCCACAGGCTGAATAACAGCACTGTGGGAGCAGGCAAGTTTGTCCTGATTACCAGGTACGAGGTATTTTTAGTAAACGCCCTCAAGTAAACTTTTTAAGTTGCATAGTTTGAATAAGCCTTGTGATGAGCTAAGAATTGAGGGTTTGGGGATATGGAGGCTACCACAGTTTTCATATATTAGCGTATGGTAATATACACTCGTCATCTGAGCACATAGAGGCTTTCACTGGTTAGAGGGACACTTACAGAAATGTTAGCTCAGTAGTTACTACTATCAAATAAAATACAGATAATGCTGTATACAGAACAATAAACCTCTGAAATATTCTAGTAAGAACTCACAAGAAGTAATGCAAGTTAATTGGTAATGGAAATAAGGTGATATTTTAAATCCCCACTGTTACACGTTTAATTGTTTTAAAAGAAACTACAAAAGCAAAGACTGCCTACCCCTCCACTCCCCTCCTCCCCAACTTATGGAATAAAAATTACTTGGAAGGGGAAGTAGGAGAGCCCTACATAGTGGGAAAATGAAGTGAGTTAATGTGAATTGATAATAAATTATTTAGAAAGGTATGGCCAGAGTATCAACTCGATCATGGCTGCATGGCTGCCAAAGAGCTGTGCCAATTCACACTACTAGGGATCTGGAGGGCTTATTTTTGAACAATACAAGCCACATTTCCTTCCCCTCCCCCTTTTTTTTATTTTTTCATAAAGAATGTTGTTGTGCATGCTGTATTTATCTCCTATATATATAAAAAAAACCAAAAACAAACAAAACAAATCCACTAAGTTAATCTTATTTTTAGAACAATTTTCTATTAACAATTCCATATGATAGGGCTGAGCTGGATGTTTGAATGCACTTTGTTTGTACATCATATAGGGCTACTGGCACCAAGGTGGGGTTGGCCCGAACTATGAGCAAGGAGACAATCTGGCAGAGCTTGGTCCAAGCTGTACAATAATACAGGATTCTCCTGACAATGAATCTCACTCTTCCCCTGTAGCAGGGTAGAAAAAAGAGTAGAGAAAAGGTATCACTGTTCTGTGAACTGCTGCACAGCTGGTAACAGAGCAAGAACAGACAGGGGGGCAGCACTCAGTGGCATGATCATCTTGTCTTTGCAAAGCATCCAGAAGGTGCTGAGTTAGGGATGACTCCATAATACTGGATGGGTTTCAGTCTGCCCTATCTCACAGAGGGGTGTTTTTGCCATATGCTTTCTTAGTGTTTAAGGAGATGTCAAGTCTCTTTCTTCAGAAGGCAGACACCCACCAGCCTCCTCTCCTGCTCTAACCTCAGCACCCTACAGCTTGGAAAATGTTAATACCCATGAGAAAATAGAAGCACAGGGTTAAAAACTCTCTCATCCAAGCACCAACTGCCACTGGGTTTCCAAGTCAATCTTGGCATTCGGGGCTTGATACTCAAAGCCAAGCCCTGACAGATGTCACTGCTATAAAAGAGATCTCCTCAGAAACACAGCAAATAGGACTGTACTGCACCTCAGAAAGTGAGCGCTTCAATTTGCTGGGCTCTTGACTGAAGCAGAACACTCAGACAAAGCTCATGTTCACAATACAGAGGCTTCTTTATTAAAGATCTGCTACCAGTATTGCAGCTTTTCCCCTGGTAGTGAAGAGGTGGGGACTGCCACTCAGAAAGTATAAGTAAAATCAGAGTAACTGAGAACAAGTGACATTTTCAGGCAAGCTTATAGCTTGAAGGCACAGAGGGTAAATACAGTAAGATTCATGGTGAACATGATAACCCTGGTCCATTTCTTCTGCCAGGGGGCAACACCTGGAGGTTAGAAAGGTGTAGGAAAATTCCTAACCTTTAAAAGGAAGAAACTATGATATACTTTGTAGGAAACAGTCTTCCTTAACTCTCCCAGCTGAAGTTAAGACTAATTACAGTAACTCTGGGGTATTGAAGCTAACAAAGAGAGTGGGCCTTATGGCTCTAACAGTAAGACTGGAGAATAACATCAATTCCAGAAGAGCAGGGAAGCTAAAAGTCTACACAGTGAGAGAGAGAAAAAGATTCCTCGGGATGGACAAGAGCAAGTTTGAGCAAGGAGAAAGGAAACTAGGCTTGCAATATGTAGATCCTAAGTGGACTTTGTCTGATAACGACAATGTTTTACATGCAAGTTTTCCTTAATTAAATATTAAAAAGGTTCACAAAGGTGCACTGGTTTTAATGAACTTGAGCACGTTTTTTACTGCATAAGGTTTTCCCCCCATTTCTTAAAACATACTGGAAAGATACTAAACAGGCAGGTAGACCAACATGCTATACATATACAGCCTTCATATCAGTTTCTTTGGTACAGTGAAAAGCCATTGTGTCAAAGCAACAGGGGTTACTGAATCTCATTAACCAAGCATAAGCCATTAATATTTAATAGCTACTGCTCTTTCAAAACAGCAGCATTTTTCTATTTGTTAAGTGTGAAGGTATTAAAAATAAAACACTTCCATGTAAATCAAGACAAACACAAAATGGTAGCAAGATAGAAACTTACTGATAAGTATTTTAATAGCAATATTAACAGTGCGTGAAATCGAGAAAAGCATTTGGGAAAATATTTTCACCTTTAATGAAAGAAACACCTTTCAATTTAGAAACTCATAGCACTAGATAAAGGTCCCTCAAAAAATGACCTACCCAAACAAAAGCATGGAGGAAATTAAACCAAAAGTAAAACAAAACAGTGAAATGCTGCCCAACATCTGCAAAAATTTCTCTATTGTACTTCCAATCAATGTTGAAATTAAGGCCCTCTCTCCTCATTGCAGAGTACCTAGAAATTATCTTACCTTTTTCAAACATGCTTTACAGAAAGCCAACACTAGTGAGTGCATTTCTCATGTAAACCCATCCTTTTAAAAGCAGATACAAACCCTTAACTTACAGAAAGACAAAGCAGTTTTGCATCTCATTAAGTTATCAGTAAAGCTTTATGGAACCTTGTTAAATATCCTTCCACAAAATCTGGTGGCAAAACTATAGGTAATGATTGCAAGGAGGGTCAAACAGTTAAGAGGATAATGCTATGTAATATATGTTGGTATTGACAGCCCAAAGCTGCAAAGAGTTCAGTTCCTCAGTCTATTTAAAAATGCATTTGTGGAATCAGTAGAAACGAGAACTTTTGCACTCATGCTCAATCTTGCAAGGGATAGGATGCAGTTATATGTTGGCTATATAGCTGTATGTAGCTATATGAAGGCAGGCCTCTTCAGGGATAAAGAGAAATGGTGACTTTCTGAGGCTTGCTTTTTGTAGACTTTTGAAAGAGACTGCATTTTTTCATTCCAAGTGTATGCTCACAGGTTATGTCATCTGATGAGATCCCATTCTCACTCAGGACCTAAGGCAAAACCAAGACACGCACAATAAGTAAGGACACAGATGAGTTAGAACAATGTAAACCAAAGTATTTGCTCATTTGTATAAACTGATTAATTGGAAACAGCTCAATCTAAGAAGTACTCAAATTCTGCATTTAACAGAAGACCCCAACTGTAAATTTGCACAAGGATGTGCACTAGGCTACAAAAGCTTTTTGGGGTTACTCTGAAAGAGGAATAAGAATTGCAGAGAATTTGGTGTAAAGAAACATTACATGAAAATATGTTGCTTTACACCCTCCTCAGAGTCTGTTACTTCTGCAGAGAAACAAAAGGATGAAGATTTGATGTAAAGGGTCCCGTGAGTTAGCATTGCAAGGAAAAAGACTTAAGCCACTTGTGTTCCCTTTTGTCTTTTTCTTTGTGGCAATAGTTAGTCAAAGGAGCAAACAGTACAGTTCAAAGAGCCAAGTCGTCTCAGAAATACGAACAATGCCTTCCTCTGTTGGTGAAAAAAAGGATACATTTGTATTGTAGTGGGAAACAGTGAAGCCTCTGTCACCAGGCAGCTTATGCAGGTGCATCTGCTGCCTGGAACGTTGCCAAAAGGGAAGTCAGAGGCTTGTTAGTTTGCACTGTGTGCCATGGAAAAAACAGGATGTAAAACAGGGTTTTAGAAATAAAATGTCTGACAATGTTTGTCGTTAGCAGCAATGACTTAGAGTCTGAGTGCAGAGCAATAAAATCCTCTGCACTTGGTTTGTAACTGTATCTGTATATGAATTCAGGTAAACTATTAATGATACTTTATATCCTAGGGAGACTGTTGTATTTTAAGCAAAAATTGCTCTTTCAGTGAAGCTGAATAAATTAATTCCTTTTGCCAGTGACATCAGCTAGTTTTAGAAAATGTAACTAGAACTTAGGATACAAGTAAGTATAGATAGTTGCATTTGTAAACTGAAACTTGTTCCTAGAAATTTAATATAATGACAATATTATGAATGCCTCCTCTGATTTAACCAAATGCCTTAGAACTGTAACACTGCCTGGGGTTGTTGTGACCCAAGTGCAGGACCCGTCAGATCAACACTCCCACCCACCCTGGTGTCATAATATGCATAGGTGCCTTTCCTGGGATACAGTCTGCATTATAAAAGGAATCTGTTGGGAATATATCCTAAGTTCCTAAAGCTTTACCTTTAAAGTGCACAAAAATTTTAATTGATAATAGATTACACAACACGAGACAGGTGAGGTAAGGAATTTGAAAAGCCAGTAGGTAAATCATGTGATACATTAAGCTTCTGGTTTCTTGGTTGATTTATCATTCAAGAATACTTTGGACTGTGGACCCTTATTCTGTGATATATTGGGTTTGGGCATTTTTGCATTTGTGTTTTGGGGTTTTTGAGTATGTGCATGTTTTTCGGTGTTTGCTTGTTTAAAAGTAGTGGTGCATTGGATATTTAGAATTCTGGAGTTGTCTTCTTTGCACTGGAAAACAGAGGAAAGGTTAGGAATGCAAGCCTTCTTAAGGGAATGCAGGATGATCTAGGCATTCTCTCTGTGAAATTTACACCCAGCAGTATCAATCCAAACGTTTTGCTCCCTGGACCGCTCGATGCTAACCTCATAACACACAGCACTCTGTAGGCTAAAAATGACATCTGCTCTCTGCTGACAACCCCTCTGCAATGCCAGCAGTGAAAGCTCAGAACAACAGCTTTCTCTAAAGGAAAACCAAAAAAACCTCTCACAGAGGTTGACTTCTGAAACGGAGTTCATCCTGGTGCTCATGCTCAAACATCAGAGTTAAGAATCAAAAGAAAGTACTACAGTGAGAAACCACAACCAGGAAAAGTAGAATGAACCCCCAACGGTACACATACCAAAAAAGAAACAGGAGGTAAGCCAGCAGCTCTTGAAATTACTACTGTTTTGGCTACAACAGCACAGGAGCCAATATGTCTGGTTTCCATTCTGTCCCATAATTTAACATCAAGGATTTCCCCCGTTTGCTCATTTTGGGACAGTTTCAAGAATAATCTCCAACTGTAATGCAACAAGAAAAGTGGAATTTCTGCAGCAGAAAGGTGCATTTGCTCAAGATCAGCCCACAATATTTTTTCCCCTCTTACAGTATTAAAACACAGCATGCTCTTCACCAGGTAAGCATGGTCTCCATACATCTGCATACACCTGGAGAATCTAGCTGTAATTTTTTCCCCTCTTAATCAAAGTTCTGGAGATTGTCTCATTAGAAAGAATTAGGAGAACCTGTTGATGGCCAGGTTTGCCACATAGCCAGTGCAGCAAGCAAGATCAAAACAGTGCGAGCATCTGGCATTTTAAAAAAAGCAATCAAGGAAACTTTCTAACAAGCTCCTAAAGCCCAGCAACCACCTGAGAAGACTGCTTGCAAGAAATAAGGAGGATTGCTGTGTTGAAAATGCCCTTTGTAGAGAAGGTGATATACTTTTAGGTAAACTAGCTAATGGAACTGGAAACAGACTAATTTTCCAGTACAGATGGACAGCAAGACTCTAATTGCAGTACGTTTTCAGACCTTGAACAGCATTCAGTCTAATCTGAACTTATTTAATTGTAAGGTTAAAAACAGTCATTGACACAATGTGGAGGCAGCCAGAAGGTGAAGATGTTAGAAATACACACTTTCTGAAGTGTATTTAAAAATACAGTAGAGGGCTCACTTCCCAAATGCCTTTAACTTCCTGAGTATCTGCACAGCATTATTTATTTATAACTAGATATATTACTGCAATTCACAGATACAATATGGATGTATTTCACTGCAACATATGGTTCACACTACATAGTACTACAAGTTATGCAGTGCAGTCACTTCAGTGAAGCCACTGAAATAAGCTCCGGTCGTGAATGTTTTTCATTCCTTTGCTGGGGCTCATAGATTGTGCGATGAGGTCAAAATGAGGACCCTGTGCAGCTTGTTCTGCAAGGGTTATTCCCTCCAGGGAACCAGGGAAAGAACAAAGACACAGTAGTGTTGTTTTGGAGCTACTGAGCCATGAGATGAGAGCAACTCCGTAAAGTTACTTAGGTTCTTGTGTGATGTGAACTCAGTGCTGTGAGGCCCAGAGGCACGGAGCTAAATCACAAGTTTCTCACTCGGGACACTGCCGTGGAAAAGGCTATTGACGTGCCGGACTGGCAGCAGCTTAGCCGGCTGTACACGGCACTGACCCGGGCAGGGAAACCTCGCTGCACTCCGGCTGGGAGGCTCCTCCCTCTCACAGCACCTGGGAGTTAACACGCTGCGTCCTCGGACCTTCCCCAGGCTTTGCCAATCTACCTGAATCTGAAGGAGTTACACACCAGGCAATAAATGCCTTTTGTTAATTTCTTGAGCACTACGCAGAGCGGCCAACCATTGAGCGCCGCTGCTTGGAACACTGGCAGCGTATGAGCACAGAACGAGTGAATCAGAGACAGTCTCTTCCTTGCCGTTTGGCGGGATGTGACGGCAGGGACGGGGTACGAGCGCCAGAGCCCGTGAGGGGGCCCGGCTGTGAGGCGCGGCCCCCGCCCCGCCCCGTGCGCGGCGCAGGCGCGTTGGGAGCGCGGAGCGGGCCGGGCCGGGGCGCAGCCCGCGGGAGGCGGCGGCGGCAGCGGGGCAGGTGCGGGGCAGGAGCGGAGTGGACGGGCGGGAGGGAGGGCGGGGGCCGGGGCGGCCCAGGCTGGGGGTGCGTGGAGGGTGTGCGGGCAGGGCCGCGGGGCTGCCCCTCCGCAGTGCTGCCGCCCCCCCCGGCCGGCGCTGCCCGGACCGCGGGCGCTGCTGGAAACGCGGCTGCCCCCGCTCCGCAGCGCCGGGCGGGGATGGGAACGGGCGCGGTGCGGGGATGCGGGGCCCGAGGCCAACACCCCCGGCCCGCAGGCCCGGGCCTGGCCAGGAGTAGGGGGGGACAATGCAGGGCCGCTCTGCTCCGGTATTCGGAATAGCCAATTCTAGAATAACCCGTTCCAGAATGATCGGAGCTGAGAAGGCGGCGATTACATCATTGAAACGGCGATATTTCATGCTTTGCAGTAATCTAGATCAGCTATTTTTGTAAACAGAGGCATAGTTACTCAATGAACCATAGGTGTGTACCACATGAGGCCTAGGAAAAGTAATTAAAGAATGGTGAAAAATGTTGCTCTGCCTTAGGCTAAAGCACTGACCTTTCAGAATTAGAAAAATGTGTCTAAAATCCAAATATAGCAGAAGTTCCAATAATTGTTGCCTCCGTTTTTTTTTCTTTAAGCAGAGCATCGCTCAAGAAAACTCCCTTCAAAAGTGGAAAGAGCCCCTACTACAATGATGAACACTGACATGGATGGTATAAATTCTTAATGTTCTTGTTCTTCATTGTTATTCTATTTAGTATAATTTCTAACTGTTAACAGAGGTTGCACTAAAACTCTCATGATTTATTGCAGCTGTTGAGGCTGAGAATCAGGTGGAATTAGAAGAGAAAACACGGCTTATTAATCAAGTTTTGGAACTGCAGCACACACTTGAAGGTTAGCAGCTTGACATGTCAGATTTTTTACAAACACACAGTAGTCATAAGCAAGAGAAGAGAACCTGACTGCTCTGCCCTACCTTAGTCAGTGTCCAGAAGTATGTCACTTAAAGCAGCTAAAGGTACAAAACCAAGGTCTTGGAAATAGTTTTCTTCTTCTTTATGCAACATTATGTTTGCTCGACCTTGGTAATACACAGCAAGTAGAATGGGTGATACAGCTAATTTGTTCAGGCTTATTAGAAGACACACATCTGAGCCTGCTCATCACTGAACTCTTGTTTCCAAGTACTTAGTTTGCAATAGCTTAATTCAAAAATTCAAGAAAGTAATAAATTTACAGTTTAACAAGTTGGTCAAAATATTGTATTACAAAATAATATAGGAAAAATGGGCTTTAGGTAAAACTTGAGGAGGAGAATGTTTTATAACATAATACCCTGTGGTAATGTTTTCTGCATTAAAGGTGTGACTAGTCTGATGTAGGCCCATAGAACATGTTCTTTACAGTATGTGATAGTGTCTAATATTTTTCTTATAATATCGCCTTCGCAGATCTCTCAGCACGAGTAGATGCTGTTAAGGAAGAAAACTTGAAACTGAAATCAGAAAACCAAGTTCTTGGACAGTATATAGAAAATCTGATGTCAGCATCTAGTGTTTTCCAAACAACTGACACAAAAAGCAAAAGGAAGTAAGGGTTGACTCACAAATTATGTCACTGTATTGCTGCTGTCTTTTTTTTTGTTTTAACTGGCATAGGCTATATAAGCTAAAATACCTTAGTTTGTGGCTTACTGGATTCTTAAAGATTATAAACTTTGGTAATAAACAGAATTAAGAGCATTATCATGAACAGGAGAGAAGTTGGTGTATTAAGTAATGTGCAAATGTAGTGTAGATAATTACAAAATTTTTGTATTTGTTTTAAAAATGAGCATATCTTGTTAAAAAGCATATTCAGAGTGTCAGGTTAAACAAAGGTCTATTGGCATTCTGAGGTCTTAGGGTAGAATTACAATATTGTCTTGAATCCCTATTTGATGAAAATATTTAGAGTTTAATTGCATCACTTTTTTCACCTGAGATGTGTTTACTGTGTAGTACTGTTCATGGCTCTGCAAAACAAAACCAAACCCTATAAACCAGTTAAGCATTTTTGTGAAGTAGGAACAGTATGACATTGTTTACAGGGCTTGCATACAGAAAAGCACTTCAGATTTTTTGGGAAGGGGGAGGGTAAGACATGAGGAACAAGGGTAAGCAACTTAATCAGGGAAATACCAAACTGATGCAGTATCAGTGTTGTAATATGTACGCTTGAAACCATTGCCACTTTCCCATTTCCTTGAAGAATGATCAGGCACATCATCACCATGTATGATCTTCCTGAAGTTCTTCTGTTGTGTGATGAAAAGTGAAGTAAAAACCTGAGTGCTAAACTTTCCAGAAAGAGGTCAGCGATGCTCCTCGTGCTCATGAACAATCTGCACTGAGGAACTGAGAACAAATCTTTCCTTTCCACATTTTATTTTCCTCCTGAAGTGCCAAACTTGTCTTTGCTTCAGGCCTCAGAGCAGCTGTTTTCCTGCCTCAGAGCCTAATCTTGTGAAGTGCTTCTTGAGGCACTGCATAAAAACATCTAAGGGAGAAGGATGCAGTGAAACCAAGGTGGATTTTGCCTCTCAAAATATGCTGCTCTGAGCAATGCCTGGTGTCAAGGTGCTGTTTTTTTTGGCTTGGCTGTTAGCAGGTTTTGTAGGGGAACTCAGCCCAGATTATGGGCCTGAGCATTTCCCAGAGGTAGCATGTCCAGCATAATCAGTATTAAAGGAGAGCAGAAGCTGAAATACAAAGTATGTAAATTGTGGCAGTACTCTTGTGTCATCTTGCCCTAAGCAACACTGCAGACTTACTTATGGATGTTAGCTAGGACTGAGTTCTCTCTTCAGAAATGAAGCCATTTTACTTGACCTTTTAAAAGGAAACCACTAGTTCGAGGCTCCCTCTCAAGCATGGTGTGAATGAGGCAGTGGAATAGAATAAATCCCTCTCAAACCCCAAGTTTCTTAGCAGCTAAGCACTACTGTGCCTCAAGTATAAGTTGACCTTGTGAGGTTCTCCCCTCCCGAAGGTGAGGTTTCCCATTTCTCCCCATTTAAAATGGTTGTATAAGGCTCACTGGAGTCAAAAGACTCTAAACAAAGTCAAAACACTGCAAATAAAGCACTAACAGTACAGTCTTGAGGGCTGTTTACAAGTCTGGGTCAAGAAACTCAATGATGAAAAATGTTTTACCCACCAAGACAAATGCATCATGATACCATTTGTGTCATGGGGTCCTTGTCAATATCTAAAATTAATTTTCATCTTCTATGGACTACTTTCTCACATTACTGGAATTCTAAATTAATCCAAGAATTGCTAGCAGGTAGAGTAGATCACATGGCTAGTCCAGAGTTTGAGCATTAAAGGAACAACAATCACAGCAAGCACTTGACTTCTAAAGGTAGCTTTGCATTACAGCCATCGTAGCTTTGAAGCCACGTCACCGCCGTCTCCATCTGCACTGTAGGAGATCACCTGGTAACACAGCATGCGCTTGTTTGACTTCAGCAATTCCCAGGATAAACTAATCTTAAAATCATGGTTTTGTATTGTAGATTGGATAGTTGTATTTTATCCATCAGTGTGTATATAGCAGTTATTTCATCTCCATGCCATTTTATATCCCACTACTGTGGCCTTCATTTAACTTATGAACATTTTAAAGGTGTTGTATTTCTGACTTTGCACCAAATAAAAACTTTTCATTTGTCTCAATTAGTTTGGTTTAACATTTGTAAACCCTAAAACTTCTCATAACTACCTGTAGTCAAAAGGTGAAAAAGCAGCAGGATTAGTGATCATCTGAATGGTTTCTTCATAGCTGGACTGTCTAAAAAACTTGATGTAATTAAACTTGATGAGATTAAACCTGGGTTAATGAATCTAGTTTTAGCAAAACTTCAGTTCCTGACTCACTTGCTATTTTCAGCCATGAATCTTGCATTTCTGTCTACTCTTCTGTTCTTGCTAAAGTAAAAAGAAAAAGGATCGGTAGATCCACTGGTTGCATCCAGTGTTGTCAAAAAGCTAAAACTTGTACTTCTCCATGTGGGAGACCATTAAGCCAAGTTAGAAAATGTTACTCTTTTCTACACTGTTAGTGAGCTCTACATTAGACAGTAACCAGAATTATTACTTCATCATGCCTTCTGGATGCCAACTGAAGGGTAGCTTCAGCTGTAACTAAATAAAAGGGCCTCAGTACTACTTGCCCGTCCCTGCATATAAAAAGCGTTCAGTCTGGGATCTGGCATCCTCAGTAAGAGCTCTTTTCCAAGCTACAACGTAGCCAGCAGGAGTGCTGGCTGTGGAGGTCTTGCTACTCATGGAGTTCCAAAGATGACTGACAGTTTTAGTAGCAAGACATGCAGGAACTCAAAATCATTACTTTGTTAATTTTAAAGCTCTTTCAAGCAGCCACAATAGCAAGATCAAGTATTTTTCCTGAAATATGTGTTCAGATAAAAATGGACAGTGCACAAGAAGTGTGAGTGAAAGCTCTGGTACATTGTATCTATGAACTGGGGTTGCCCCTCTGCCTGGCTTTCTACCTCTAGAACCTCAAAACCCCAACATCTCTGGTATTTCTCCTCTAATTACCAGCATAAGTCTAGATCCAAGTAAGCTGATGTGCAGAAGGATGTATACAGTCTCAGGGTTCTAGGTGATCAGAGTTGATGGGGCATCAATCAATACTTTAGGGGAACTGTAAGTCCAAAACCATAAGGGAAGATGAGCATCCCCCGTGGGGTGACCAATGCCTGGAGTAACTAAATCCCATCAAAGAAACTATAGTAACTACAGTAACTATATCATATCAGAGAAAAAAAACCCCTCCAAAACCCTAAAGCAAACAAACAACAGACCCCCAGAACAACACCCAGATGCTGTAACAATTCCAAAGGACTTCTATCAGGCTCAGACATAATTCATTTATCACAGTAACTGCTGCTAGCAGGACACTGCACTGGTAACAGCTTCTGTCCATTGCTGAGGAGTAATCTGGAGTCTTCACTTCTTACCTTTTGCACGGAGACCCTAAACAAAGAGGTGGGAATTTGCAGGTAACTTAAAGACACAAAAAGCCTCAAATTAAACAAAAAACCTGGAGACATTTCCATATAATTCACACCAAGTAAAAGTCAATTATATTTGACTTTTGAACACTTCAAAACACGCACTTGAGGACATTGGCTTCTTCATTAGGGTTAAAGCATTCATTTCTTAGAGACTTCCATGGAATCTGCTGTGAAAATACTTCTTTTTAAAGTGGACTAATTTTTTCACAGGCACAAGAAAATGTTAGATTCCTTATGAATTAATGTATTTCTACTTGTTTGTAATGTATGACTACTTTTGCTAGCATTTACCCATTCTACTACTACTACAGGCAGCTGCCAAGCAGCAAGAGGTTTCTGGTGACTGAAATTTTATTACTTAATATACAGCTGAACTTTAACAAAACAAAGTTTCTTTACAATATGCAGTTTATTTAAACTATATCATGAGAATGCCCAAGTTACTCACATCGTAAAAAACTTAATCCATCAAAAATTCTTATCTATATTAATAAATTTCATATTAAGCAAGAATTAATAAATATTTTTAGGTGACAATATACACTTAGCAAGTATTCTATAAACAGGTTATACCACTCTGGTTTTGAACATGAGAACTATAAAAGTTTGAAAAAATCATCTGTATATCACTTCTGCAGATTTGATATCTGCATTCAAAATTAAAGTAAGTCACATCAATTACCACTCGTATTCTATTTTAAAATATATCTTGAAAATAAATTACTGTAGCCAATGCCTAAAGTGAACAGGTGACCACCCATGTAACAAGACCAACTAAAATAAATAATTTACAATAAAAATTGTTGCTAGCACAAAATCATCATACAAAAACAATTATTGCATTTAGCTCTGCACAGAAAGAAATACCTTTTCTCATAGCAATGTCAACTGCTATAGATGCTACATCTATACTACCATCCTCTTCTAGCTGAGAACTGTAAACAGCTAATTTTGTGCTAGAGCTACAAAAGTATTATAATGTACTCATTTAAAAAATATTTAGAGTAAGTTTATCTCCAACTAATACTAATTTCCAAGAAACTTCAAAACTTAAGAATCTTCACCTAAAAATCAGTTGGTCAACTTGTAATTTCCCTTTTATTTTGAATTTGAAATACCACTAACTCTTCACAGATAGTGTTTATCCTTAAAAAAAGGGAATTGAGGAAGTTGGGATGGTTAAAGAGGTCAGAGAATTAAAAGAGGTTAAATAGCAATGAGCCCCTTCAAAGCTCAGGGATTTGCCAGGCCCACTGAAGTCACTGTCTCTAGACCTGCAAACACCAGCTGAAAACAACTCAGTCCTTCCGTACTCTTCTTTTGCGCACTGATTTCAGTGGACGATCTCCCATTCCTTCATCAGCTTCTTTCTTCTGGAAAAAAAAATAAATTCAGCATTAACATTTTAAACCTGTTTAAATTATTGACTCTTCCTCCTGAACCGCCCAGTCATTTTATCACTAAATGCAGCACTTAAGTGATAGGACTTTTTTTTCCCACACTACTAATCTAATGATTAATAAAGTGGGTAGAAGACTTTTCATTTCTATATTCAGAAGGAAGAGAATAGTATGTCTAAACTGATGTCAGAAATTTAGTTTTGCCCCTGTCTTTGCTGGTTTAAAAGTGTTGACTTTTAAATTAATTCAGCAACTTCCTAAAAGTGCACCTTTTGCTAATTTTAATTTCCACTTCTGAAGCAAGACGCATTTAAAACATTTTAACTGTTCCCTTTGGAGAGCTACAAATAGAGCCAACTGTCCTTAAATCAGATGTGGTGTTCCCAGTTTAAAAGCAATGGGCTTCCAGAGGCACAGGAAAAACCTTTCCAATGTGAAATCTGTTCTCAGACAGAGAAATCTGTTCTCAGCCCATGCATTGCTTCCTCACTTTCCTGCACTACCTAATGGCAGGCACCTTCTTTAGAAGGAACAGCTCTCAGAATGTGGCCCAGCCTGAGTGAGAACATGATATGTCCCAGCCAGCTCACAGCAGAAACACCTACATGCTGAAAACACTGGGAGAAAAGCAAGCCCTGGCCTCACTGTGACACTGTGTAATGCCACAGACACATTCACAGCTTGCTATTGCTTTCACAAGGAGTCACGTGAATCTTAGTAGGGTTCAGCAGACACTGTATTCCTGGACAAATGTGCAAGGAAAACTTCTTACAGGAACAAGAGAAAGTACAGAATAAGGGGTAACTAATGAAGAATTTTAGTGCTGAAACAACACAACCTCATGCAAGGTACAGTTTCCTAGAAGAGATCTACACAAAAAGCAGTTAAAAATTGACTGGATTAATCTGCACAAGCAAAATGAAACTGCAGATGCTGTGTTCAAAAACAGTATTGTCATTTTGCTTAAAACCTTATTTTGGCATAAAAAACCCCAAAATGTAACTGAAAAACTTAAAGGTTTTTCTAGGTCTCAGGAAAAGGCTATTCAGTTGGAAGCACATGTTCTACCAATTAAGAAGCACAGTGAAAACTGATCAATCTGCTGCAGCATCCAAATTTTCAAGACATGCAATTCATTTCATAATCTGCTAAAAACTACACTCCTGTAAAAACATTTCATGTTTAGGGGGCTGCCTGATCACTTCTGTACTATACCTGTATTTATACAGAGCATTTTAGGTGTCAGACTCGAAGGAAAACATATTTCTACCTCAGGATTTGTTTTATGGCTCAACAGAAGAAAAACACTTGTAGGTAACTGGGCTTAGTTAGAAATATGATATCAGACAACAGCAAGGAGAAAATAGGGAAAAATGCAAACTTACCTCATCTTCTGAATCAGATTTATTTGACCTATCGCCTTCTTCTTGACTTCCATCTGCAACTTCATTTTCTTCTTCATCTAGAACTTCATTTTCTTCTTCGTCATCATAAATATCTTCACCACCTTCACCTTCATCTTCTGCAGAAGAAGTTAATTGTACCAGACATACCAGTAAGGAAAACAAGCCACTTTCAGTCCTAGAATGAACTGTTTGTTTAGAATAACCCACAAAAACATCTCTGTAATACAGAGAAATGAATGCTTATGAATTAGTAGAAAGTGATAACTGTCAGCTTTAATAACCAATTTTAACAGCTCCAACTTTGCCTCTTTTCATAATAGCCCATACTGTCTCCAGACTTGTTACTGACTTAAAGGACTTGATTTACTTCACTTTAAAACTAGCTATTGTAACTGTAGGACATTTTTGAGAGCAGAGTCCAAAACAGGACAACTCCAGCATCCCAAATCTGACTAAATTCTGACTTAGATGGGGAAGTACAACATTGCAGTTATCAGTCATCCAGCATGGGAGACACCTACATCCTAAGGGTACTCCCCTTTTCAGCAGGGAATTCCTCTGGCATACTGAGGGATAAAGAGCTCTCTACTTCCCTCCTTCTTGTACATTTTTGCAATGCAGAAACTAGTCAGAAAAGCACTGTACTCCCATTAGCTCAAAGCATGTCCAGCTTGCACTACTACTGCACTACCAGCACCCTTTGCCATACTTTCTATCAAGAGTAACAAGAAATCTTAAATCTGACAGAAGGGATATACATTTTACAACTTAATTTTTTACAACCTAACAGTCTGCCAGTGGCTTATTTAAAAACAGCAATGAAGTAGTGCTCTGTCCTTGTCAGGTCACACCTACATCTCATAAGCACCACTTCAGTGTGAAAAAAATAGGAAAAAACCAAGAACAAATGCCAAAAAGCTGTACCCACTCCCAAATTCTTCCTGTTGCATCTCAGTTAAACTGAAACAAAAGTATCCATACAAATTTAGAATGTAGTCACATATAGGATGAGATTTTACTGATTCTTGGTGATGAAAATCTAGAAATACCTATTTATTAAAATATTTGAGACTTCTGTAGAAGTACCCAGAACTTTGCCTGCAGTATAGCTATAAATTGAGCAAAATAGAGCTTCACTAATTGTTATGAACTACGAAGTTAGCTTTGTCATCTGTCAATATACCTGGTACATGTCCACAATATGTCTCTATTTGTATTATCAAAAGAAGAAATATGACCAAATAATGAAGACCATGGTTTAAGAATGATGTAGACAAAGATCTCTGTCCTAAAAACATGCTCTTAATAGAAGAGCTTGGCAGAAATCCACAAAGCCTTGCTCATATTCTAATGAAGAGATTGGAAACAATAATGATGCAAATCCAGCTCCTCCCATAAGTATAAATTTCAATAGAGGGGAAAAAACCCCAAACAAAAAAAAACTTCAGATATCAGAAGCTGTAAAACCCAGACCTGGACAACTATACTATTTAAAATTATTATTTTAAATTTAATCAAATAGTAATTTAAGCATTATTTCATATAAATAAATGTAGAACTTGACAAATAAGGTTCAGACTGTGCCCGTGAAATTCCATTTTGTGGCAACATTCTTCTACTTCCTGGAATATCTTTCTAGAGGTCAAGGAAAGCAAGGAGACAAAGCAGACAAATAGACAATACCACAAAAATTAACATAGAACAAAATAAAACAGCAAATCCCATGGACAATGCCCTTCAAGTAGTACTCTGCCACCAACTCATTGTCACTAGTGTCAAAAAAATCCCCAAGTGTTTCTAAAATTTGCTATTGTGCCACACTTTCTTTTTCTTGCTTTTTTAAATGGTCCCATGATACAATGCGGATCTCAAGCTATTCAGTATTCCACAGCTCAAAGCCCCATTGCCTTCAACTCCAAAAAAACAAAGGAGGAGATAATGACTATGAAGGAACTGTAAAAATCATAAGGAGCCAAAGATAGTAGTAGAAAATATTTATGACTACAGCTACCATAGGGAGAAATCTCAGAGGAAATTTGCATCTGCACATAATGGAAGCTGGCATCCACCAGCTATAAGTTCTATCATCAACAAGGAAGCAGAGGGAAGAAGCCAGATAGGAGAGACCCACTTGCAAGTCCTGGCCCAAACTGCTTCCCTTTCCCAGTACCTGAAACAGAAGCCTCCCTTTCCATCTTCTTTGGATCCTTTATAAGCTCTCTTTTTGTCTCCTCCATTTCTCTTCTCTCTGTAGCAAAAAGAATCAGGAAAAGGAGGCAGAAGACAAATTCTCCAATGCTTTCAGATATAAAGAAGCAAAAGAGCGATACAAAAAAAGGGAAGATCTCAACCTGCAAGTGTAAAAGGTGGCAGGAAGCTAAGGGAAATTAAGCAATTCTTCTTAAAGAAAGAAACCATGAAGTCACATGATAGCCAAGTGTAATCCTTCCCTCTGAAGCCTAGAATTTATCTGAAAACCCTGGAATAGTCATACAAAAGCTAGCTAGGTTAGTTACTCTGTGTTCTGTTTAGTAACTAAAAGTCTAAAATAGAACCTACCTTTGCAACACCATGAACAGCCATTCCAAGCACAATTTAAGGAGGCTATAGGAGCTGAACAGTGTTCCTCTGGAATTGCCTGGGCCTTATTTCTAACACTGAATACACACTTTAATGTATTATTTGTTAAGTGATATGTTGTAATTAACTAAATTAACTGACTGACTTAACAGAAGAATATTGGAATTGAGGAATGGCAGCCTTGCAACAGCAGCATATTAGGTACAAACCATCTATGATGTGCATCAAGACTGGGTAGAATAAAACAGTCTAATTCAGGAGCAAAGAACAGGCAGAGTAAGATCAAAAGCAAAATGTACGAAAATACAACGCTGAAATCATGTACCTACAATTTAAGCTAAAGTAAAGAACATATGTAGCATAACCAGAATAATTAAGTGCCTTGGTAAGGCTCTCCAATAGCAAGGCAGACAGACTAAGTTTGGTGTGGCAAGCACTGTGCCAGAAAAGTATTCAGTTCTGTCAGTACTGGCATGGAAACTGCTGATGCTGAATAAACTTAAGTCATATAGACAGAAGCCATCAACACTCATGGAACATGGAGCAAAGACAGACAAAACCCACCAAGTTGCAGTCAGTAATACAAAGTGATGTCAGTACCAAGGCAAAAAAACCAACAAAACACGAGTGTCTGCTATGTCTCTAATTATCCATGCCAGTCCCCTGTCCCTTTCTTTGTTCTCACCAAGGAAGACTGAAATAAGAAGCAGAATCTTGCAGAGTTCTGAAGCTAAAAGTTTTCTCATGAAGGTCAAGATAATGCACTGTAAGTTAGGTGCTTTGGTTTTTATTCATTACATAGACACAGGGAAATGCTAACAGCACCTCAAAGCTACAGCTGAGTAGTACCCAGTAACCTTTAATACAATTTAGCCCATGAATTGGCAGGACTCAGTGAGAAGGCTTTAAATTAGGTTGGAAGGGGAGAAGGGGATGAAACCAGGCTCTCCAGAAACAAGCCCAAGGGTGGTAAGCCAGGGGTGAAATCAGCAGCCCAGCTGAAGTGCATGCACACCAGTGCACGCAGCAGGGGTAACAAACCAGAGCAGCTGGAAGCCATGGTACAGCAGGAAAGCTGTGACATAGTCACCATCACAAAAATGTGGTGGGATGACTCGCGTATCTGGAGTGCTGCAATGGATGGCTACAAGCTCTTCAAGAGAGACAGGAGAGGCAGAAGAGATGGAGGGGTGGCTCTGTATATTAGGGAGGTGATGCTGTGGAAATTGAGACTAATGATGATAAGGTCGAGTGCCTATGAGTAAGAATCAGGGGGAAGGCCAACAAGGCTGTCATCCTGCTGGGAGTCTGTTATCCACCACCCAACCAGGAGGAAGAGGTGAATAACTTATTGTACAAGCAGCTGGAGGATGTTTCAAGATCACCAGCCCTCGTTCTTGTAGGTGACTTTAACCTGCCAGACATCTGCTGGGAACTCAGCACAGCAGAGAAGAGGCAGTCCAGGAGGTTCTTGGACTGTCTGGAGGAGAGCTTCTTGTCCCAGCTGGTGAGTGAACCCACCAGGGGTGGGACTACACTGGACCTGCCATTTGCAAACAGAGAAGGGCTGGTGGGAGATGTGGTGGTTGGAGGCCGTCTGGGGCACAGTGATCATGAAATTATAGAGTTTCCAATATTTGCTGAAACAAGGAGGGGCATCAATAAAACTTCCACACTGGAGTTCTGGAAGGCACCCTAGCCTGTATCAGGAACAGTGTGGCCAGCAGGAGCAGGGAAGTCATTCTTTCCCTTTATGCAGCACTGGTGAGGCCACACCTCAAGTACTGTGTCCAGTTCTGGGCCCCTCAGTTTAGGAAGGACGTTGAGACACTCAAATGTGTCCAGAGGAGGGCAACAAGGCTGGTGAAGGTTCTGGAACACAAGTCCTATAAAAACAGCTGAGGGAGCTGGGGTTGTTTAGCCTGGAGAAAAGGAGACTCAGAGGTGACCTTGTCACTCTCTACAATCACCTGACAGGAGGGTGCAGCCAGGTGGGGCTTGGTCTCTTCTCCCAGGCAACCACTGACAGAACGAGAGCACGCAGTCTTAAGATGCACCAGGGGAAGTTTAGGTTTGACGTCAGAAAAAAATTCTTCACTGAAAGAGTGATTGAGCACTGGAATCATCTGCCCAGGGAGGTGGTGGAGTCACCATCCCTGGAAGTGTTTAAAAAAAGACTGGACGTGGCACTCAGTGCCATGGTTTAGTCGATGAGGAGGTGTTAGGGCATGGGTTGGACTTGATGATCTCAAAAGGCTTTTCCAACCTAGTTCATTCCGTGATTCTGTGTGAATAACATAGGATGATTTTATCCTTGGATGCTGAAGTACAGCTCAACCTACTGAGTCATTAATTTCTCCCCTGGGCAGTAGGACACACCTCTGCAGGTGTGCAATAGGTCGCTAAAAAGCAACATAAAGGAAGCAGCAGACTTCAGTATTTCAAGCCTGAAACAAGGCTCTAACAAGAATAACTCAAATCAGTGACCAACAGAATAGTATAACCCTCCCAGAGAGGTGTAGGCAGAAAGATTTATGTTAGAGACTTAAAGCTATTCCAGACACATTTTAAAGACAATAAAGTGACTTCAACTGCTTCAAGGACTTATATCTGAATAATTAAAATGTGTTCAATATATGAAATATTTAGAAGGGATAAATATGTATCACTGTCTACAAACACAAAAAATAGTGTTAGAAGTATGTTCGTTTTATAAAAAGTGAAGAAATACTGAGTATAGCCTTACTTTCTGCTTATATTTATCAGAGCTATTAGCCATAGGATGCCACTCACTGGAAGTTATCAAAGAGGAAAAAAGGCTCAGAGCAAGGCACATTTCATGTAGTCTAAGATAACAGGTTGTAATTACTGGTAATGCAATCCATGAACTAGTTCTATTCATGTCTTTAACCAAACTACAACCTGACACACTCATCTTACCATCTTCGCCAGTATCTTCATTTTCTTTTTCCTCTTCTAGTTCATCATCTTCGAACTCCTCTCTCTCTTCTTTTAGTTCTCCCTTTGTAATTTGCTTAGATACATCAGTTTTTTTGAAGTCAGTATATTCACCTGATTTCTACAACAAATCAAAAAAACTATTTATATTTTAACTCCAATTAAGAATTAAACAGGCACTGTAAGCTAAGTAATACCAATGGCAAATTAAAAGTGCATATTGTTGCACAGATGCTCAAGAGCTTCCAAATAAAAGTATTAAGAATAAAACCAAATAAAAATTTAGTGAAATTCACTAACCTTTCCTGGCCAGCAGAACAACACGCTTAGACCAACAGGGAGAGCTAAAGTCAAGATGTAAAGAACCCAGAGCCATGGGTGTTCTTCTGCAGCAGTCACCAGTTGACTAAACATACCAGGCTGTATTTAAAAAAAAAAAAATTTAAAAATTGCATTTACATCCCTCTCAACACTGAGTGTTTATGAAGTGTACTGTATACCTTTATATTGTCCAAAACCCTTCTTAACCTTTGCATTTAATGACTAAATATTGCATTTCAATATTAGTAAAACAACTCTACAAATTGCAAATAAATGGCAGGCGCTGAGTAAGAAGGAACAGATGTAGAACTCTAAGCTTACAAGACTGGCCACAACTCAACTTTGTAAAGTACCATTTGAAGTCCTGGCAACATCACACTTTACACCCTTCCCAGCTACTCTATTTTTCCTGCACACTGTGCCAACTCAGCTGAAAGCTCCCAAAGCATCAAGAACCTGAAGGCAGCAGTTCCTGAGGAGCAATGCTGGCTCCATCTGTACTACCTGGTGTTCGGCCAGTGTCAAACCACGACAGTGACAAACTGCAGCTGTAAGGAATCGGCCACATTTGCCACCAAGCCATCATTTCTCCCCCATAGCTGCAGCCTGCTGCTGCCATTTAATCAAAAAGAACAGAGGACTGTTAGACAGAAACAGGAGTGCAGGCAGCCACTAGAGGGGCTCGTGATCCCGTATGGCAGGGCAGATCCATCCCACAGCATCGGGAAGGGAGAGGGAGTGTCAAAGTGCAGCACACAAACAAAATGTGATGCACACATACAAACACAAGAACAGATGCAGCTCTATAAACATACATGCAATATTTTCAGAGCTGCATGACACACATCTAAGCAGCCAAAGGCCTGAAATTATTAAATAGAAACAAACATTAGACTATCAGTTCCTCATGGGAGGGAAGCATCTAAGAAATATATATCATGGATACAGCCACAAGGGAAAATAGGGAGTGGGTGGGAGGGGAAGTCTTTGAGTGTAAGTAACTCAGCCTTCATTCTTTCATTTGCTGTCAGGTACTGAATTTCTAATATCACTGTGAACAGCAGAAGGCTTCACAGGAGGTCAGTTTCTCACTAGGTGTTTAAGTAAAAGGCAGTACCTTTTAACCTCAAGAAAATACTGATCTGGGAAAGGTAAAAAGCCAAAATACAAGACAGAAAACCTCTTAGAGTTACTCAGCAAAATTATTAATTGCAGGCAAATCAATATTCTGTCAGCATTGACAGAAAATTCTTCTAACACCACAGCTTCCTCACTACTTTCTACTGTCAAGAACATAGTAAAGTTTATACCTCATTAGCACTTGCTACTAATTTCTTCAAGCCCCAGCTATCTGCTGCCCAGCGATCTGCTACTTCTTTTTCTGAACAGATGATGAAGTTATCAAAGTAGATATCAGATGTCATAGACCAGAGTTCTAAACCAATAGCACTGATAGAGGTCATCTTGAATGGGTGAAGATCTTCAAAATAGTCTGGGTTTGGTATTTTCCGAGGGCTCCAGATTCCCTGTTAGTGGAAACAAATGTAATCACATTACCTATAGCTCACCAAAAGAACAACTCCTGAAAGAGATTTTAAAATAATAAGAACTTCTACTTAAAAAGACAAGAAGTAGAGTTTAACCTACCTAAAACAGAATTGGAAATAGCCTATAGGATTTTGGCAGATGGATCTCAATTTTATGGTTAGGGCAGACTTCTTAAGTTTTTTTTTTACTGTAGAGGTTGCAGTAATAACTGACTCTTACAGAAGTGTTAGGGAAAATTTTAGGGAAGGAAAATTCAGCCTTATGATACCTGTGCAAATTACAGCCAAATTTTGTTTGCAAACCTATTTAAGATCTTACCCTCAGAGACATCAGATTCAAGTACTTCCCAGCTGTAACTAATACAAAGTAACTCTCTTTAATATGCAGCTGATTGCCTCTTATATCTCAAGGGGAGGAAGGGAATTTAATTTTCCAAAATTGGTGCTTCCTCTAAAATTGAACTAGCAAGTCAATCTCCTCACTGAAAGGCTTCATTTTTTAATATTAAAAAAAATTAATTCAAAAGACTCACATTTAAACCCCCAATGTAATTCAGAATACCATTCTGAAGACCATATTAAATAAATGGCACTAATGCAAATTGTACAAAAGGCAACTTTAAACAGATAAATTGTTTTAATACAGGAAGCATTACTGTTTCCTAGTATACTTAAAGGAAAAAAAAAAAGCAAGTTAGAAGCAAAAATATCTCAAATTAGTGAGGGTATTCAGACTCATTCTAAATTATAAATATACTGTAAAAAATCTAGATAAATACACTACTTTGACTTGTTTGCTCTGTTGAACTCTGTATCTTTTAGCAATAGCCTACACTTTGGCTATTACCTGATAGTTAGGATTATCTATCATAGGTGCTCTCCATTTTCCTTTATACTTTGGGTTATTCTTCATGGGACGCACCCACTCTCCACAACCAGGTGCAGTCTCACACTTTGGATTACGGATCTGAGGGGCTTCCCACTCTCCATCCATTTCTTCATCCCTGGAGAGAAAAAAACAACTTACAAACAACTGATTTAAGATCAGCCAGATCTGAACACTGGCAGCCTGAAGTTAGGGTCCATGTATATTGTTGTGACAATCTCACAACTCTGACCAGCTCACAGAACTTTACCCAACAGCATAAACACTTCTTTTTAAGGAGTGCTGCACCTTTTTATTTAAAGGTCACTTGTTGCTAACTACTACAGCATGACTGATCTCAACTACATTCCTGCCTCTGCAGACAGCTTGAAATACTTCTACCCAGGATGCTTAGAGATCCCTTTGAGACTAACATTATCATTCCAAGTTATCAACTTAAACTATAGCAAATTCTTTCAAAGGGGTCCTTTATATTCTGGTTTTATTCATATATCTCCAGAAAACAAAAGGCAAGGACAAGTTCATGTTTTTATAGAAGCAGTCCCCACACCAACAAATATTCGGCCATACCTTGCACATTCCAACTTACTGCCTCAAAAGACAATGAGACTTGGACTGATTTCCACAACTAATAATCTGCCACAGAGAACAGTCTTATCTACAAGACACATTAACAATCTGCTCTTACCAGTCCTTTGGTTTTTTTGCATTAGGGTCTGGAATATACTGTGGTTCATCATCAAGCCACCCCTCGGGCTTAACAGCATCAGGATCTTCTATTTTGGTAGGTTCATCTTCATCCCTTCAATTACAGACTTATGTTAGAAAATACAGCAGCCTGACTTTGGACCAATGTTCTGTTCAGAGGACTACAACTGGCATGAAAGGGATGATTTTCAAAGACAGGACAGAACTAGACTCACTGATCATGAGCATTAGACATAGAATTGTCTGCTTATAAATATCTGGATTATATTTACATTGTTTTCTAGTGCTATTTAGTTCAGAAATTGCTGGTATCAAGTGGCAGGTGTCAGTCAGGTTTTTCCATTGAGTTTTTCCCTACTCTTCCTGAAGTGCCATAAGAACAGTAGTTCACACAGAAGTAGAAATTCATTGTAAATTAATACTACATGGTAGAAAATCCTTCTTATTCAGGTGTAGCAATCTTAGTTACTAATTGCAACCATGCAGGGTACAAAATCAGCAAATAATTTTTATTTGTCTCCTTAGAACATGACCAGATCCTTATACCCACTCCAATTATGTTTTCAAACTTCAGTGCTTTTAGTGACATTTATTCCAATTGTCATTAGCAAACCCTAAAATAAAACCAGTCAAATCTTTCAAATAAATAACCTATATGTAAAAGACATTGTAAGACTAAAAATGTTCTCCTTACCAGTCATCTGGTTTGACAGCATTTGGATCAGGTATTTTTGGTCTCTCGTCCCAATCATCAGGCTTCTTATCAGTAGGATCCTCTATTTCTTTGGAAGGATTTACTGGAGGAATCATATTCTCCAGAAGACTTCCTTTACTGACAACTGTTTGGTCGATGAATATTTCAAATGTGTCATCTGGTTTTAGCACTAAATAGAAGAAATTTATATTTACTATTCTTATATGAAGAAATAAGGGAGCCATTTCATTTTACAAATATATTTAACCAAAACTACAGAATAAGCATAGACTTAGTCAAATAACAGCAAAAAGGACCCTCACTAGCAGAGGAGACAAGACTCCTCACTCAGGCACTGGATCTGGACACAAAACATTGCCCTTGAGGGGACGTAGCACCAGCAAGAGGCCCCTTTTGCAAGGGGAAAAAGATGAAACTTGAAGAAAATTCAATTGCTGAAACACATCCAAACACATTCTAAGAGATTTTTCCAAAACCTACCAACTTGGCCAAAATTCTGTGGTTTTAGTTCAAAAGCACAGACAGTGAAAAAAGGATCTCTGCCCCAAAAGGCATCTCTGCTACTAAATTACAATGTCACACCAGAAAGCAAGGAAACGCAAGAACTGTGCCAGTAACACAGCAGAAGGATCAAAGCAGCATTTTCTCTCAGGTTCAAACCTCTAACAGCCACTTCCCTCAAATGCCACACTGCAAATGCTTGAACATTTGAAGAGAATTTCCTGGATGTTAGCAAGAGTGAGTAATTGAGGAGCCAAGGTCACAGTGTCAGACTCAGTATCCAGATGTATCCAGACCCATTTCTAACAAGCACTTATAAATGTGCTCACTGGTTAACTAGCAGATTCAACTGTCCATTCAACATAATGAAGATTGTTAAGTAAAAGTAATTACTATTCCACTTTTATGACAGGTTAAGAAAACCAGAGCAACAGTCTTATAAAAATTTGATAATATCTAATGATGGCCTTCCAGCCTGAAAGTTTTCAACAGTATTAAAATATTCATAAATGCAAAATGAAACCCCTATATCACCTTTAGATAAAATACAAAGAACTAATTTTTAAACTCCTGTTATCAGTCACACAATGCATTGGAATCACATAGCTCTATGGAGTCCATTTGAACAATTACAAGAGAATAAATGCAATGCAAGTCTAAGTACCTTGATTCATAATTTCTAACAAAACCCAAATACAGGAATGCATGCATTCCTTTATTATGAGATTCCTATTATCTAAAAGTGAAAGTTTGCTGTGGTATACTACAGCAATCTATTTTAGAAACCACTAAGTTTTCCCATGACACAGCACCTGAACATGCCTTCTGTTATTATTACTCAGAGGAAGTTCATAAGTACAGTCAGTTTGGCTGGATTTGCAGCATGTCACAGATTAGCCCATTCTTCTCTGATTGCTATTCTTCCTCAGAAGTTAGAAAAAGGGGGTAAAAAATTAATTAAACTTTCATTTCTCTGTACAGTTCACTGGTACAAGAAGACTTGTCACTTGAATTAAAACCAGCCCATATTCATTCACTTCAGAGTCTGTGCTGACCTGTCTGTTCATGGACACTGCTTCAGATGCAGCTATTGGTGAGAACTCTTAATATGTGGAAAAGAGTGGTGTGTGGCATGCTACAGATTTAACTGAATTCCTCTGAACTCTGACACCTTCCTAGGATATTGGGCAGTTGTACATTTTAGTATCTTTCCCAGTAAAAAATATTTTTATTATAATAATTACTGAAGGCATTTATTAGTAAAGGCTAGTCAGGGCTGATACGTTTTTCCTGTAATTAAATATCAAGCAGCAACATCTGAAAGCTTCTTTTATGTCCTGCAGTTAAGCCCAGTCATTAAACTGTTTAACCCAAGTCATTAAGCAACCACCACTCAGAATTAACAAGCTATTACAAACAAGCAGATTCCACTACAAAGCTTCAGCAGCCAACACCACATTTTTAATCTCTCCTTTCCAATTTAAACTTGTAAGAATGAAACAATACCAAGAGTATATAGATGTGTCTTCTTGTCCAAGTAGAATTTTTTCAGGTCTACATCAGGACGTTCAGCATGTTTTTCATCATATTCTCCAGTTTTAGGATTCTTATGTCTGAAGATAAAGTGTAGTTTATAATCTTCTCCACATTTATCTGGTCCAAACATAATAGTGTAAGGTGTTTTGTCAAAAAAGTATTCCTGTAGAAGCAAGAAAGCTGAGCATGTGTTATACTGGACATTTTATGAAGCCATTTTTGGTACTTCTTTTCCTTGGCATAGAGAATAGTTACCTATTCCTAAAAGGTAAATGAAAAGTGGTAGGGTAAATCATGAAAGAAACTCAACAGTCCTCTGGAGCTGCTGGCTGCTGTCTGTTCTCAGGGAATGGACTAACTCTCAGTCTCTTCAAGGAAGATTAAGATATATATATATATATATATACACACACTTCGATTTTATCCTTATGTTAAGTAGGAATGCCTGTCACAAATCAAAATACCCAAGTACCTCTATCCCTCCACAAACATTACACTAAAAGATGGCAGGGAAGTAGTTACTGTTCCTCATAACAATTTCATTTTCCAAATAAAGATAACCCTCAGGACATTAATATCCACTATTTTATCAGTACCTTTTTCTCTCTGCATCAAGTAACAGCAACAAACAACCCTGAAAATATCAGATATAGTTATTCTCCTTCAGAGTATGTTGCATTAGACAGTTATGTCTGTATCTTTTGACTACATATGTTTTCTGTATTTGGAATACTCAATAACACACATGAGCTGTTCAGTAAAAAAATTGCTTCACAAGTTATGAATTAAGATCCTATGGCTTCTATTAACACAGAAAGTCACACTAAACATACACAAAAGTCCTCCATCCTAGATATCAAGCATCACCCACGGAGAACCAAGCTGTGCCTCAAACGAACAACTGACAGCAAATATGAAGCAAGAGGACATACCAGATTCAAGTCATTGCTGCTGGAGAGAAGTTTAATATATGCACCACCACAGTCAATGCCTTTTTGAAAATTCACTTCGTATCTGTGCAGAAAGTGAAAAAAACATTCCAAGTATCAGAAAAATATGGATTTATTCTAATCTGCAGTTCTAATCATGAATGTGTATTAGAAACTACTGTCAAAACACTTCTAAGTAAGCAAAATGTTTTAACTTACTAATAAACATCAAGTAAAATATCTGAATGATTACTTACTGAACAATCAAAGGTTTATCATCAAAAACAAATGCTTTTGTTAGCATTGCTGATATTGCATGATACTTTGCCACTGATTTTAACACTAATCCTCGGTCTCCAGGCACTGCGTTTTCTTTCAGCTCTTCTACTTCCCATCTTCCTAAAACATAAACATACACACAAAGTCTTTGAAAAAATGCAGCCTGAAGTAAAGACATCACAGCCTTGTTGAAAGCAAAGAGCAACAAATTAAGACTAGTTGCCAAAGTAGGGAAGAAATGTTGGCATCTCCTGTCAAAGATGTTATTCCTTGTTGTTCTCAAATTTACAAAAATCTGTAAGTAAACATTAATACTGTAGATCTGTATCTTTAGGTTGTGGTATCCTACATTGGCTAGAGTAACATAAAATGTTTCTCCAGATTTTAGATTTACTCCTACCATCATCACATAAAAAACGTTAAGTCACAAAGCACTGTGTAAAGCTAAAGACCTGCATCATTGTTTTTTTTCTGCTGACATAGCATTAAAACCTCTTGAGTCAAATCTAATCACAGGGTAGATGAAGTTCCCTCAGCCCCAAAGTCTTTCCAAGAATTATCAGATTTGATCCAAAACAAGCCTACAGCTTTAGAAAAAATTTATATTTATACAGTCTCCAAGTCTGGGAGAAACACAGTTGAATACTCATGTGCCCAAGAACAGGATTTCTTCTAAAAAGGCAGTTATATTTTCTCAGAGATTAACAGGACAAGATTAACTCAGGTTTTTTTCCAGAAAAGAACACAGCACAAAACCCCCTACTTTTACAATTCACTGTCATCTTGAAGAATGCCTGTGTCAATGTAAAAAGGAAGAAAACATCTGGAGTTCCTCAGCATCTATTTTAGAGGAGACTCATAAATTGTGAGATGTGAACGAAACAGTGATTTACTTTTATTCAACTGATGTGTGGTTAGCCAAAGTTGTTAAAGAAGGGCAGAAATGCAAGCCAGTAACAAATTCTTAGTTTCTTCTAGCCTGATAAACAAGAAGGAGGAAAACTGCATCCTCTTCAATAGTGTTCCTTCCTGGAAACTAAGGTCAAACAATAATGCAAGGCAAAACAACAAGACTGAAAAAAAGAACTGGAAAGTAATCCAAAAATGTGTCTTTATCACAGACTTTATTAAATGCTGGATTTTCTGACTTCAAGCAAATATGACTGTTCTGACATTAAAGACAATTTTTTATCTAATATGAAGCCAAGTAATCAGAGAGACCTCATTTCTCATAAGCATCTCATCTGTGTGGATATCTCCTCTGCAACTTTTTGATTTTACCAGTTTCTGGTAACCACTAAATCTAGAATCATCTATTCTACTCTGTTCTGCACACCAAAGTTCTACAAGTTACATTTGCTTACCACTTTCTATCAACATTAACTGATTTCATTTGATATAAGGTTAGTAGCAAATACTTCTCTGTTGCAGTCGAAACTTTTCCTATTCTCCCCACTCCCTCTTGAATGAAATAACTCAGGTGGCAAAATTATTGCAACAGATCACACAACTGCCAAACAATCTGAAATTACATTTAAGTAGCCAATTCTAGACTAGGAAATCACAAGTGCAAACTGCAATGATTCAACCATCAGTACAACTTTTTCATTATTGCTTTCCAAATTTGTTGTAGGTTACTCTAAACTGTACAAGAACCACTGAAGAGCCCTATATTCATGCACAGGCAATCTGAAAAAGGATTAAAAAAAAAAAAAACAAACATCATGCAGTTTTAACTTTCTTGTTTCAGAGGCTATACCAAGAGACCAATCCATGATTCAGTGTGACAGATGGAGCAAGATGGAACACGATGCTTTAGAATCCTGTTTAACAAGTGAAATTGAAGTGGTAAATCTCTCTGACATGATTTCAGAGAAGACACAATAGAAAAGAAACAATATTCATAAATGAACAGTATTAAATATTCAGAAGGCAGAGGGTATTCTGGTATCATCCATGGCAATACATTGTTGGAATGACAAAGTTATCTTCACACAAAGTAACCCAATGAGCAACACTTCACATCTCAGTTTCAGGATAACTGTTATTATACAAACTAACATTTTTGACCTATGGCATTTAGATATTCACAGAGAAGTTCTGTGTTATTTCTCAAAGAAACAGTAGTTATTTCTCAAAAAGCAACAGAACATCACAAACTACATAGTGGAGGTAAACATTAAAACTCATTACCATCATATTTAGCAATGTTATCATCCATGTCTTCTTTCAGTGTTACAGACAACACCCACCTAAAAGAAAAATTGTACTGGTCATTGAACTATCTATGCAAAGCTGTATTATTTAACAAACAAAGAAAAAACATCTTTTGCTTCTAGGCTGTGAACCTGTAATAGTGATTTTGAGTCAGCATCATGAAACTGTGTGTAGTTCAGAGAACATGCAAAGAAAAAGGAGAGTAGTCTAATAAAGCATTTCAAAATATTTCCTAAAAATGTAAATGAATATACAATTATAGGTCTAAAGTAACTAAATTCCTGAATTATTTAATTGTTAATTCAGCTTTATACACAAGTTCAGTTTGGCAGAATGTAATATGCATATAATGTAAAAAATGTACAGAAAATAGCAAGTTTCAAATATGATACCTTCAATATGATAAGAAAAAGAAATCAGCCAAAGCAATCTTAACTTTATTTGATAGTAACAGTACACATGCATAGGGGAGGACAATAGGGAATGGTAAGTGTCCAAATGACAAATGCAAGATTCCAAGTGCACTGCACACAGGAGATCCAACAGGGCAAACACACTTCTTATCTCCTCAGTATTATGAGCAAGGCAAACTCAGCTCTCTAATTAAGGCTGCCAAAAAGATAAGCACAGTCTCCTCACAAAGTGTTTATTTGGAGAGGAAAAAAAGGAAAAGGGCAGCCCACCCTCATCTGGACATACAGTGGTTCTATCCAGAGCCATGCACAGGAATATCTTAGGCCAACAGCACTACTGAACTCTTCATTGTATCAACTACAAGAATACATTCTAATCATTAATTCTGGAAAGAACTGTTTACATTCATTCTGAGCTATCCTCTGCACGGAGTGTTTCAGGGATGAATACTTTATCTTTTCTGCTTGAATTGCAGTCACATTTGTCCACTGTTAACAGAGATGCTGGAAAAGCTTCACAGTATAAATAGCAAACTAGATCCTTGGCCTACCAGGAGAGAGACCAGGAGGAAATAAAACATCTCTACAAGTCATGTGACAGATTTTCAAGGTCCATTCTCAAAAAAGCTACTCTATTCTTATGTATTCAGTTTATATATACTCTTTTCTCACAGTTTAGGGAAGAAAGGCAGCATGCTGCTTACTTTCTTATAAATCTTTCTCCCACACTCCTTAGTCTTATGTAAATTATATATAGGTAGACCAAAAAATCCTAAGCATTGTAGTTCAAACTTTGAATATTAGATTTAGTAGGAAGACAAACTAATCTTTGAGCAGATCTAATAAAGCTAGAAATTTGGATGAATGCTATCATTTAAGTACCCCCCTTAAATCTTTGCATCTGTTAATCAAGGTTTTCAGTGGTTTGTTTGGTTTTTTTAACAACCGTTACCACATCTTCTATTTTATAATTTTTCCTGTCATCACACATACTGCTTTTGCAATTTAGAATTGACACATGCCTATGATCATGTGAATAGAAAGAGTTTGCTACTGAAATGTAATGGCACTTCACCTCTCAGCTAGTTAAACTCAACTGGCTAAAACTCCATTTATTTTTCTTAATGTCGACAAACCAAGAGTTTATTAAAAGCTTCCTTAAAACACACACAAAAAGGTGACATACCAGAAATTTTAAGTGTCCAGCTTAACATTATGATGTATTTGGAGCAAGCATTCATAGCCTTCCCAATTCTAACTCCTGTAAAAATTCACTTTTTTACAGATACTGGCAGAAAAATGACTACAAAATAAGTCCCACCACTGTAAATTAAACTGCTGAAAGTAAAAGTTTCTCATTTTAAGGCATAAACTTACCCAGACAATCCTTCATCAAAGGTTTCTGTAAAATACACTTCCCCAGTTGGCTTTGGAGTCTGGTACACAACCTAAGAGATATGTACAGATACATGTCCCAACATATGTTACAATCTTTCATTTGAAATACACTCATACCTCCAGAAGTAATCCACCCAGGCAGACCAACAGATTTTGTTCATTAGAAATACCTAACAGCAAAAGATCCCTTCTCCCCCACCCACATTTCAATAGTTTGGGTGCATCCCTCCAATAATGAGCACTTCCACATCTCTGAATTTTAAAGTTTGCTTCCTCTGTTCAAAGCTCATAACTAAAGCTTTGTTACATCTTATGTGAAACACCCCCCTCAAAAAATCTCAACTTGCACTAAATCTGCTTCCTCCCTGTTTCTTTCTATGTATGTTTTCCATTCTTCTGATTTCCCATCTATTGCCCACATCTATTTTGAAGAACAGCATAAAGATTTTCTGGTAATAAAGACAGTGTCGAAAGGCAGCTGTGACTGATCAAGTCAAGAAACTGGGCTAAAGTCAAAGTCTCAGTAAGACCAAGATGCTTTCCATTTACTTCTCTAGAAGTGGCATGTTAGGACTTGCAACAAAAGGTTCTGTATCTAGGCTGAGGTAAAACCTTTTTCATGACTATCCACCACAGGCAGGAGATTTCACACTTGGGCATAAGAGAGGCATTCATTAAGTTTGCCCTGGATGTCACATACAGCAACTGAAAAACTCAGACTGGTGTCTTTGACACCCACTCAGTTGTCAATGCAGATTAACTTGCCCTAGTTATAACTATGCATCTTGTATTTAACCAGCTTGAACTAAAGACTTCTGTAATCTTACCTCTATAGAAGATTTATCTCTGTCAACATCAGCTTCTTGGGACTGCTCGTCAAAATTCTCCACTTCAACATCTGCATCCAGATTTTCTTCATTTTTCATTCCTGCAGTCACTGAGCTAATTATCAGGACTCCCAAGCACAGCCAGTCCCACTGGAAGTGCATCTTGGTTATCTGAAGAGCTGAAAGTTTTAGATTTTAAATATCATTTCAAGGATATTATCAATACTACTTCAATTTTACCCCACACTTTATCTACAAGAGGAAAAAGCCCCCATTAAAATAATGAGAAATAACTATCAGAAAGTGTTGTCACTATAATATTATCTTAATATGTTTTTTTTTTAAATTACTGAGCCCTGACTCAGACTCTCTTTTCCCTCCTATTTTTCCTATGGAAGTCCCTGTAGTCTGTTCCTTTACCTTGCCAAATCTAGCAAGAATCTGACTGCAGTATATATGTTTTTTTAAGAACTAAGCAAGACTGCTTTTCTCATTCTTTTCTCATTCGTAAACAATCTGAACAAGTAATCAAATTGAATCAGTCTCTATAATGCAGCAATAAGTAATATCCCTTTCATTAGGAAAAATAAAATGATAGATTCAGAATGTATTATTATCCACTGCCAGAATTGCATTTGTATTTGCCCCTACTTCAAACTAATATGTTTAGATGAGTGCAGAGTATATATTGACTCCAGCTGTAAGTGTCAAAAGTATAAGATGATTTCAGAAAATATTTTCTGTTTCAAAATTATTATCCAATAATTTTCAAGTTTAAGTTAAGTAGAGTAAGAGTTTAAGCTTAAATGCAAATACCTTCCTAATTTCAGGGAAACTTGAAAATCTTTAATCTGTGTAAGTATGAATGTCAATTGCAGACAACTGCCCCAGCCTCTCAATCTAATCTGCTGTGAAAAAGATTGTTGCCCAGTAATTTTTGCTTCACATCTGTAACACATACAAATCCAATTTTATGTTAGAGTATCCAGTGGTTTGAAGAAGTGCAGTGTCAAAAAAATGTCTATGCAAGTTTCCTCAAAGATCTTGCAAAATATACTTTTCCGAAATTATTTTTCTCTGAATTTGGGAACAGAATGAAGACAGATTCTAGACACCTCTGCACAGGTATTTATCACTTGGTTCTTACTAATTTCTATTCACAGGAAGCTTAAATAAATACAAATGCTGGTATTTCGTTTGCTATTGTAATAATTTTTCAAACTTTGCATTACTTGTAGCCACTATTAGTTACACCAAATGCTCTGCTGCTGAGGTGCCTTCTGCACCTGAGAAAGCAGCCACCCTCTCAGTTACTCACTCCTCTCATCCCTCCTTAGAGACTAAACTGTTTATCACCACAGCTCTAAATATCCCAGCAATTACAGATACTACCTTACACTGGAAGTGTGAGTCTCTTTCTTTCTTCCTGGCTTTATCAAATTTGCTAAGCAATTCAAACAGTAGAATTGCACCAATAATTATTTCATCATTCATTTTTTAACACCTGCAAGTTTTATCCAGCAACACATACAGAGATCAAATGGTATCAGGGCTTTATTTCTTTTAAGATCTATTAATTTAGTATTAACTGCACTGATTATATTTACACAGGATTATCATAAAGAAGTGTTTCACACACCAGTACTATGTCAATACTAGGAAATAATCAAAAGCCTCTTTTGTTGGGACTAACACCTATTTTCCACGAAACTACATTAATCATATTATCATTCTTTTTTTCTCCCCCACTACTATCCACAATCTCGGCCATTCTTTGTGGGACTTTACAACCTTGCTTCAAGATGACAAATCTGTGGCTCCCTTTTTTTTTTTTTTTTTGAGGTGACACATTTCAATAGTTATCTGCAAATTTTACTAGGGTTTTGTATTTGATTTCTTAAAAATTTTTAGTTAAAAACTAGACATATTGTTAATTCATAGACCTCCTTAGCAGTTCTAGTACTTAAAATAATCTTGCCCTGAAGATTTAAAGCAATTGACTTTATCACAGGTGCACATTTAATCTTACAGTGTATTTGGACACCTTTGCCTGAAGAGTATCAGTTTTACCAACCCCATTTTCTTGTTCCTTAATCATCATATTAGGACAAGCAGTCAAAGAATTCCATATCAATGTCTTCTGGACTCCTCAGCTCCTGGCTAAAACGTCATATATTAACCAGGTATCAGACTTCCCTTTTTAGCACACACTTTGCCTACCTTACTTTAGCTAGTTTGTCCTGCAGCTGGTCCCTGCTTCTCCTAAAGCAGATGCAGAGATACAACTTTCTCTTCCAGTACATTTCAGGTGTATTTGTGTATGATCCAAAATGCTTTTCACTTACATAGCTTTAATTTTAATTGTAATTCACTCCATTCACAGACTAACAAAGGCATCCAAGAAATCACCCTAGTACTCACCTTTCCAAACAGCTCCCTTCCAAAATTTCTGATGCTGTCACTTTGTTCCCACTGAATCTTATCACTACTCCCTGATCCTAACTAAGACTTCAGCCTTCAATTATATCTCTTACTTCTTCCTTCAAGAATAGAAGGCACATTTTAACTTTTGATCTTTTGGTACACTTTTAAAATAATCCCAGAAATGCTGAAATATGTTACCAAGAACAATTACAGTTATCACTCAACTGCCAGACAAAGATGGTTTTAACCAACCCATGATATCTTTTACTTTTGTGAGCTCTTCCACACTACAGTCTCAGAATATAAAATAAGTCTTTCAACTAAGCCAACGAGCTTCTGGTCTCAAAATAGAACTTCACGCTACACATTTAATCATCTTTAAAACCTGCTGAACTTTCCTAATTAACACATGAAGATCTATGAGAAACTTTTCTCACTCTATTTGCAAGGTGATGATAAAAACAAGCCAAAAGGATCCCCACTGTTAAAATTTCCTCAGCAGAACAAAGAAATTATCCCAGTCTACGTCTCTCACACAAACCCCGAATATATTTACTACCAGTCTTGTCAATCTATCTAAGTTCAGACCTGTAATTTTAAACTTATATTTTGAATAGCTTGGTCACTTTTTACCATGGGTAACCACGGCACAGCTACACATCAGAAGGACATTTAAGGCAGCAGCACTGTTGCAAAGCATGCTCCAGGGACCAGCAGCAGTGCTGCAACATCAGCAGAACACTGCATCTGAAGTAACAAGCTGCTTTTTCTGACACATGGACTAGTATTTAGGAAAAACAACAGCATAAGCTGAAAGCATATTCTGACTGGGTATTAGAATTTTTTTCCACATGAAGACAGGTAAGCAGTGGTACAGGCTGCCCTAGTCTCAGTTCTTGGGGTCTTCCAAGTCAGTCCAGATAAAATCCCTGCAAAAGCTGGAACAGCCACAGGGCTGCCCCTGCTGCGAGCAGCAAGTCAGGAGAGACCTCCTGGTGTCTCTTCCCACCTGAATGATTTGATTCGTGGCTGCACAATGCAAAAGTGTCAACCTCTGGGCCTCTGCACCGTGGCCTTCTGTGTATTCTATACGTGCCATTAAGACAGTGGCATCATTATTCCATTTGCTGCAGAACTAAGTAAGAGATCAGGATGTTTTAGATTATTACTAACTTTTCTTTGGACTTTGAAAACCGTCATGCCTTTTCACTGTAACTCCCTGAGTTCTGCATTTTCAAGCAGAAAGGGAATAAGACAGCCGTTAACAGCCTTTCTCACTCCGAAGTCCAAAGCTCCTGCATCCAGTATCGACACATGGGCTTTGCATAGGGCCAAATATCAATTCCATCCAAAGCCACGAAAAGTGGAGGGCTTTTTTCACACATCCTTTCTTCCATCCATAACCATGAGCTGCTTTATTCCTCCCCCATCCTGCTGCATTGGCATCAACCTGACACAAGACACCATCCAGCTGAAACTACTCCATGAAAAGCAAGCAAGAATTCTTAAGCAACTTTTAATTTTTCCTTTACTGGGTGTGAAAACTGTACTTCCCCCCCTTTACCTGAGGTGTTAAGCACCCTGTGCCGAATGCATGCCGAATGTGAAATTCGGCAGTCACTCCAGCCGCAATGCTGCACTCCTGCAGGTGCCTCGAGATATTCTGCTGCTACAGCGAGCTCGACTCAAACCTCCAAGAAGAGGTTTTAATTTCCGAATTAAAACAACAGAAGCTTGGGTCAAACGGCCACCCGGCGTTCTGTCAGCATCCAATACGAACCCGCTTTTGGGGATACCTCCACGGGAGAGCGAGGGCCGCAGGCGCTGCCCCCACCGTTCACCCGCGAGGCCGCGCTACTCGGTACCAAGGCACCGAGCCCCCCAACCCTCCCCCGCTGCGCCTTCACCCAATTCCATCCCATCCCATCTCATCCCCGCCACCCGCCGCCGTCCGTGAGGCGCGGGCGGGCCGGCGGCGCCACCGCCCACGGGGGGCTGAGGCGAGGGGTGCGGAGCAGAGCAGCCGCCGCCCCCTCCCCGCGCCACACGGGACCCACACGCACCTCCCTCCCGCCGGCACCGCGGGGCTGGGCGGCCGCCGCTTACCCCGGCCTGGTTACCAAGCACCGCGACGCCGCTCTCCCCGCGGCGGGCGGTTACCGGCGGCGGTTACCGGCGGTTACGGGCGGCGG
>VZTJ01004895.1:294631-330443 GCA_013397795.1 Orthonyx spaldingii
GAGCAGGTGCCGCTGCTCGCGTGCCGCGCCGCGCCGGCCAATCAGGGCGCAGCACGCGCGGCACGGCCGAGCGGAGCGCGTGTGGGCGCGGGAGATGGTCAGCGCGCTGCGCCAATCGGAGGGGCCCGGCCTGAGGCGGGAGCCAATGGCTGGCTCGGCCGCGACTGCCGGCCCGCGCCGCGCGAGGAGCCTCAGCCAATCGCCTGCTGCCCTGGGCGGCCCCGCCCCGCGGCGTTCGGCGCCGCTGAGGGAGCTTTATCGCTATGGCCCCCGGCCCCGCTCCCCTCGCCCTGCCCCACACACCCGCAGCCAGCGATCGGCCAGGGAAAAGGATTTTCCAACACCCGTAACCGCAATTTAACGAAACCGTTTGTTACAATTGGACACTCACTCTGACGCTTCAACGTGCCGCGAGGCAGAGCGAAATAAAAATATTTTAAATAAATCACTAAAGCCAAGTTCATAGCGGCCGTTTGTACTGAAGACGAATGTTGGCGTACCCCTTTCAAAAGTGTCTCAAAATATTTAAGACGAGAATGGAGACACATCATTCAGGGAAACGAATAACTGTGCTCCAGTGAAAATCAAAATGGGTTGAATAAAACATTATTAATATTGAACTGTTGAAAGTAGCATGTTTCTTAACTAATTTTTAATTCATTGTTTTAATTAATTGTAATTAATTGTAAGCAATGCCTGCTTTTAGCCAGCATAGTTGTTTCATCACAGACTCTTACTGTGATCCTTAAATCAGTGAAACCTCAAATTTGTTAAAACTAACCTGACAACCTTCAATAAACAAAGCCACAGGGAACTAAAGATTGGACAACTGGGATCTTAAATTTGTGGCCCTTCAAGGATATTGAAGTATCCAGCAGATAGAAAGGGGATTAATGCCTGAAAAGTTGGGGACTCCCCATCTGAGAAAAAGATTATAAAAGGACTCAAGAATGTGGACCAAATTAGCATGAAGAGCAAGAAACCAATAACCAATAGATGACAGAATACTAATTAATGAAGAATAGTGATAGAATATTAACTAATTAATACTAATTAATGTAACTTGGAACCAATGAGCGTTAATTCCTTTGTTTGCTAAACATGTATAAGTGAAAATTTTTGTACCTTTGCCAGCACAGAGGCTGAAGCTCTGTCAGCCGCACACACCTTTTGGCCAAGAATAAAGTAATGCCTTACTCCCTAACAGTAAAAAGACAAGTGTTGAGGGAGTCTTATTTTTCCCAATGTCTTCGGAGAATTTTGGTAACAGAACTAGCTTGAAAATTGTGCTTTCTTACCACACAGACATTTAACCTGATAAAGAACATGTACAATGAGCCTAGGTAGACCTTATTTTTGAGACATATGTTTTAAAGCACATTGAAAGTACCGAAGTAAAATTTCACACTGAGTGGGCCTGGTAATCTGGTTTGGAATCTGAGAATATTTTCGGAGTTAATTTTTTTCTCTTAGGGTTTGCCACTTTTGGTTTTGTAAGTTACAATCACAATACCTAGGCTTCAAAACCGGTCACCTGTAAAGTTAGAGGAAGTTCCTTATTCCTGAAGCCTTCCTATGGGAAGGCCCCTACTCAGGCTTTGATCTGGCCTCGGAGCCGTGGTGTGTGAAGGTTCAGTGCCTAGGATTATCACACAGAAAACCACAGGTACGATCTTGCTTTCAGGGCAGAAAGGAAGCTGCAGGTGTTCCATAACCACTCCTTGTGAACAAACCCAGCTAATTCACTCGCCAGTGGTGGTTGTTGCCAATAACACACAGAAGTGTTGTTGCTGAAGTATTCTTCCACTGCACTCCCTTGTGGTAAACTTCCTGGGGCTGGAATACTTGCTTTTCAGCTGTTGCTTCTTCAGTGCAAATCCAAAGTTCCTCTCAGGAGGTTCCTTTGGTTTTTGTAGTGGAGCTGTGGTTCTGCAGACTGTGCAAGAAACCTCTGCGCTTGCAAAAATTAATTAATGGTTCTTGTGAAGCATTAATTATTTACAACATCAACTAAAACCTCGTTTACATCAGAGTGATGAGAAGGGTATTCTGTGATTGCAATGGTCATGTAAAATACATAAAAACAAACCATGAATGAAGCAGCAAGCTGGCAACACAGAATGAAAAATTACATTTAAAAATATATATTTTTTAAAGTCCAGTCATTTCCTAATACAATTTCAGGTATTCTGATGAGCTTTTTGAAAGTACACTTCAACAATTAGAGTGAAATCTCATTTCACTGTGAAAATAAGAAGTTTTGGTAGCAAAATCTCTTATTTTAGTATATTCTGTGTTTTCACCGATTTAAATAATTGCTCTAGAATTTCCTCCTGAGTGACACTGCCCTGTAACAAGTGAGTGTAAGGCACCCTGAATGCAGACACTACTCCCAACAGTGAATCTGTCCAGTGAAAGCAATGACAAAATAAGGTTTTATGTTTTCACTGTAAGTGCTGAGGGATAAAGGCGTCCCCAAGTGTACCTCTAAGCATGCTGGATTACTGCACTAATTCTTAACTAGCATTAAACTCTTAACCTAATCAAGACTGCAATATTTGATCCAGTATATGTATGTATATATATCTACATGCACATATATATCTAGCACCACAGTACATAAACAATCCTGTACATAACAGTCTAAATAAATAATGTAAAATAAATAAACAATAATCCTCTAAGCAATGTTATCAAGATATTACTACAGGTGGTCTTTAAAAAAAACCTATTCTTCTGAACTGTTTTAATGTAAAGAAATTAATTCCATCTCATTCTAAATGAAAAACACTCTGGCATAAAGAATACAACTCTACATTAATGTAACCCATTCAATACGAATCCACACATTGCACTTTATTTCCTGCTGTCAGGATGCAAGGCCTGTGCAGGGGAATGAGGGTGCAGTCATGCTTCAAGTGTTAAGAAAGTGGTACTGGAGTTCTGCACATTAACAGGTAGATGTCCAATGTGGATTGTCATTTCGCAAAAACTTTTCAAATGAGACTACTGTGGTTTACTTTTTATTTTCAAGTTTGTGTTGAATTTTACCTTGTGACAAGGATTGAAACATCAGTACATGCTGATTATATAATTAGAGGATCCAAAATTTTATTTAAATAGATTTTCTTTCTACAAAAATATAGTTACACATTATTATTTCCTGTAATTAATTCATTGCACAATTCACTGAGAAGTTTTACAATCTTCCAAACAATACCTGTTTAAGTTTCAAGTTATTCAAATGATAACTTGTAGGCACTACTCATTTAAAAAAATAATAATTTAACATAACTTATGCTACATTAAGGCTGAAACACACTAATATTAAGTTTGAGATCCATTTTCATAACATTAAGTTGTTCCTGTGAGCTACTTTAAATACTTGCAATGAATATTGACAACTTTTCCTTCAGTTCTAATTTCCCTACAAAATTGACCAGTGTTTTTAATGGAGTTGAACACCATGTCCATAATATTTCTCAAAAATGTCTGTATTTTTATTTCTGGTGAAACTTTTTATACCTTTATGCTTTAGTCCCTGAGGCAGGCTGTAATGCCTTATCAATTGTTTATAATAATTTCTATTTAATGTTGCCAAGCTAAGGTGAGACTTTTATATATGACATATTACTCCAGAATATTTTATAGAAATTACTAACATTCTTTTCATATATGTTTTCATATAAGGACCTAAGAGTTATCTCAACTCTTTCCTAATACATAGTATTAATAATTAAATGGGTTTGGAATTTAACTTTTTACCGAGTCCTTTTTCTTTTGGTTGCACTCAGCTTCATTTTCAAACAATACATAACAAGTGTAACATCAAAAATGTATTTTTTTCAGTTTTCAGATGTCTTGATATGTACCTGGAAAAAACCAAAATCTATTATTTTCTAAAATCTGCAGGAGCTTTGCCTAAGACATTAGTTTTTCCATTCTTCCAGCTATAGCTAGGGTTTAAGGCTGTAGTAGTTCTCTTCAGTGACTTCTGCTGAGTATTTTCTTTTTATGGACTTACTGACATTCAAATGCTTGGGAAAAACTTGGAAGAATTTAAAAATCACAGGTTCATCTGTAAATGTTGACATAATGTAATTAATATAAAAGATGGTGACTGAAAAAAGCTTTTTTGTTAAAACCCAAATCCTAGCAACTACTCCTACAGCACTGCAAAACAGGAGAATCATCCTTTGAGCATTTCCAGCACTTTCAATGAAGCAAATTTACCTTCTCTCCTGAAAATAATTAACATAATTCTTCACTTGTGTGAGCTTTTCCACACAAAATTCCATTCAAAATTAAATAAAGTTAATGATTAACAATACTATATGATTGGAAGAACCAAAACTCATTTCATAATGAATAATAAAAATACTTTTAGTGACATGCTTACCTCACTCAGTATTGCCCAGACTGGAGAATCAGAACTGACTGATAAACGAATAGCCTGTATTCTTCCTATTGACTGACTGATGCTGCCTTCTGCAATGCCATTTTCAAAAGCCCCTAAATAAAAAAAAAAACCCAAAAAAACCAAGACCCATGCAAACATTTATTAGAATGAAATACACTTCCAAGGGAACTTGTGAAAAAGCTCTATATTACTACAATTATAATTATTACTAAACTATAAATTGAATCCAGGAATATATTAGGGAAAAAAATCTTTTGGAAAAGACTCGTGGGTTGGAATAAGGACAAGGAGAGATCAATCAGTCACAAATTACTGTCATGGGCAAGCCAGACTTGGGAAAAAAATTTATTAATTCATGTCAGAGTAGAGTAATGGGAAATAAAACCAAAACTTAAGAACACCTTCACTCAACCCTCCCTTCTTCTTGGGCTAAACTTTACTCTTGATTTTCCCTACCTGCTTACCCCCAGGGGTGCAGGGGAACAGGGAATGGGGGTCATGCTCGGTTCATTACATGTGGTCTCTCTTGCTCCTTCCTCTGCAGGGGACTCAGCATGGCATGCTCCCCCTCCTTCTTCACTGACCTTGGTGTCTGCAGAGTTTTTTTCTCATGTATTCTCCCTCCTCTCTCCAGCTGCAACTGCTGTTGCACAGAGTTTTTCTGCCCTCTTTTTAAAATATGTTATCCCATAAGGCAGTACCCCCCAGTTGATGCCGCAGCCTTGGCCAGCGGTAGGTCCATCCTGGAGCTGGCTGCCACTGGCTCCACTGGACATAGAGGAAGCTTCTGGCAACTTCTCACAGAAGCCACCCCTGTAGTTCCCCAAAACCTTGCCATGGCAACCCTTTACAGGGACTGTAATTAGCTTTCCTTCTTATTAGATGTCTTGGCTTTTGCCACTGGTCATCTTTAAACCAAAATCGGAGAGTCATTGGTAAAACACCATACACTACAATATGCAGTAATGCAAAGGGTTTCTTTTCCTTACTGGTTCACCTTGGAATGTCCAATTTATCACAGAGTTAAAGAAATCCTTAAGAGCAAAAACATTTTATATGTAGAAATAAAATTTGAAGTGACTATAAACAAATTACCTATTTTTAAATATCCGTCTTTGGTTGCTGAGTAGTTAAATTTACTTCTATTATTAACCAGTTCTTTTCTTAGCATTTCCTGTAAAAGATAAAACAATAACATTTCAAGAAGTATTTTCTAGGGTATGACATTTTATGCTGAATATCATTCTGAAAATAAAATATGGTTCGAAATGAGAGACTTACATCAGCTGGCAACACTTCCACAGTAGTGTTAAAGAGTTTATCACCAGGATGCTCCATGTTTCCACTTCTGAACAAGTACCTGATGATAAAGGTATATTATTTCCAGGTATTTTATACTCTAAAAGAGTCTCAGGGAAGTAATTCTTTACAGTTTTGAAGGACAGTTTCAGATACCTTTTCTTTATATATTTTTGGGCTATAGAGAACAGCAATAGGCCTTGAAACGATAAACCAAACCATAATAGAGTCTTTTCATTTTAAACAGAACAAGTATTTAAACCATCTTTCTCTGGAACCACAAATGCAAGTGTTCCCCCTTTTTAGTGCTCAAGTTCCAAATAAATTAACTTCCCATATTTAAATGGCTAAGGAAGATCTGCCCTCTAATCTGCTCCTATAATTGTAAGACTGAAGTGGAATGGGCTTCTGGAAGGCAAATGGCAGCAAAAATTTGTTTCTACTAGGCCATATACTACACACCAGGAAAATTCCCCTTTTTTATCTATACTGATCGAGTGCTTCTAAACAATTTCCTTTATAGGCAATAAGCAAGAGCATTGACAAAACAAGAATCCAAGCAAAAACATTTGAAAATAAAAATCCCTTTTTGGGATTTCAATTTCTGGCATTAAGAGTTCTTAGGGTTTTCGATCCAAAACAAACTAAGAGAATTTAAAGCATCAAACTCTCTCCTCTGGTATCAAATATTCAAGGCCTAAAACTACCAAATATTATGGGATTAACCATGCATTTTCGCAGACTAGCAATGTGATGGGGCTTGGACCAGCCATTAGACAATACCATATGTAAGTTAGCTTCATCCAATGCAGCTTCCCAGTAACAGGAACATGCAAAACTACAGGCTACCCAAGTTTCATAAAGCATAAACCAGTTCATTAATGCAGAACACCAGTGTTTATTGTAACAACTGTCATTCACTGCAGCTCACTAGGTGGAGATACAGACTTGACATAATGCAAACAGCCTTTCTGTTGGCAGCTACACAAATAAAGCTTTCACTGACTCCGTTGATGAAATTCACCATGTAAAAACAAATTTCTTTGAGAATTATCATGAGAGAGTGTAAAATATTCACCTGAAGAAATAAAAGCAAAAAAATTAAGAAGCTCTCTAATTACCAAGGAAGAAATGTATTTCAGGAGGGAAGTTCAAGAAGAAGAGCAGAGAAATAGTAAACCATGCATTTTTTTGTCAGTAGCAAGGTTTATGCAAACATTTGAACACTGATAATTTCGAGCAGACTCAAGCATTTCCAGACTGGATATATGTAGGCTTCCATGTTCCATATAATGTAATACTTACTTTTCAACTTCTAGTGGATTTGAAAATGTGAACCTGATGTAATCACCTGCCACTGGAGCTGAAGCCCAAAAAAAGTCTTGTCCTTTATAAATTTTTTCCAAGGTATATTGCTGGTATATTCTTAGGCTTGTATCCACTTTTGCAGGTGGATTATTATGTGCTTTATATAGCTGTTTTTTTCCAAAATCTTTATCCTGTTGACATAAAGAAATGTCATTTCACTCATGAAATGGAAAAAAGTGCATTGATATCTGTAACTACTACAGGAAGCTATTCCAGAAAATAATTACCTCAGTGTCAAAAAATAACAATCCATTTTTAATAGCTAGAGAATATTAATTTCAGTGTAATCACTGGGGCTCAATGTTACAATTTGTAGACAGAGCTGTACTGATTGTTTCTTAGCTGCCAAGATTTAAAAATAAAAATCTTCACAGGAGGCTATTTCATAGTTGTCTGGGATGCCTTCTGTCAGAACATGTGATTGCTGGGCTCTGCTAAAAGCTGTGTGAATCTCTAGTCTGATCCAATTGAGAAATCTTGTCACTAGTCTAGATGGCACCATCAGGAGATTCCTGAAGTCTGGTTCATCTTTGCTCTTGTCCTTATCAGATATGTGGTTTGCCCTCCAAACTCTCCCTAAAAGTCTGTTGCCATCACATTAGGCACACCCTTGTCCTACCAATATACCTTCTTAATTGTCCCTCGTATTGGGAATGCAAACTGCTCAGCCAAAACAAACCATCACGGCTTTGTTTGCATGGAGCAGCGCATCTGAAACTTTGTGCTGTGAAGAGGGTTCCTACATGCCATGAAATGCTGCTGTTCAGATGAGAGACTCAAAGGTGTGCCCCACCTGCAGCGTAGATGCCAGATCAATATTCTCTACCAAATCTGTAAAACAACATACTTGGATACAGAAATGCCACCTAATGCCAAAGATGTGGTCCTTGAAACTCATTTGAGAAACAAGTCAGAACACAAGCATATAATTTAAAAATACAGCATTAATTCCTTGTTCTTACTTTCAAATTCTGTATCTTCCCAGCCAATGATGAATGAAGTCCCATATGCTGAAAGAGAGATGGTTTAGCACGGATACGTAACGTTGACTTTTCCTTTTCACAGTGTGTCTGGAAAGAAAGTTAAAGGGAGTGAAGGATTATTTAAACCAAAGAGAGACAAATTATGTTCTATAAGGTAATTTCATTATTGAGTAGTTGAGGGTCTGGGTCCAGATTTTTTATCCATATTTAAATGAGTAATCCTTAAATTAACAGTCACCTTGTGTCACATACACTGTTTCTAGATCAAAACTCATAAATCCACTCATGCTGTTATATAGATTTGAAGGCTCAGCCACCAGTAATTCAGGGATTTCTGCACAATATGCAATGAATCACATCTCAGAGTGACAAAAATGGACACAAATCTGAAACTGATTGATTTCTTAGCTGTTTCTGGCCAACTTTATTTCAACTCTTAGCCTTGCCATATCATTCTAATTAAACTATTTTGACCAAAACTGACCTTCTTAAGATAGATTCTAGTTGCATTTCAATCTTCATTATTTTGCCTCTTTCTGTTGTGTTTGGGAGACTTTTAATGTTAAATAAGTTATGGATCTTTTATCACATAATTAGATAAAGACCTTAAACACTGTATTTCAACCACAGTTTTCCAGTTTACTACACCTAGGAGGTGGCATATACCAAGGAATTAAATAGCTGTAATTGGTACTAATTTTGGAGTTTCTTGATCTTTGAATGATAGCAAACTACTTTAAGTGTAATTTTTTTCTTAGTGTCTATAGGGCATTGTATTTTGATACAATGACACAAACATGCCACAGTAATTAATAAGACAATGAAGCATAATGGCAAGGAACAAAGCAAAGAGCTAAAATGAGACTCCCTGGGTTGTACTCTTGGTGCTGCCACAGAGTTACTCTATGAGTTTGGAAGATCATTTACCTTTTCTGTATCCCGGGTTTCATGCCTTAAATTTGAGAGGATAATGTGCTAACTTTTTCCATCAAATGCTTTCAGTTCTATAAAAGAAAACTATATCATTGCCTATAACTATATCAACTATATCAATGCCTTCTAAAGCCAAAAGTGATTAAATCTTCACTCAGTTGGCTTAAAACCACCAGAACTCATGAGGGATTTATAGTTTCCACAGTAGTACTAATTAAAAGTTCAAAACACCCTGGAAAGCTATAAAAAACCCAAGTATTTTTATTTTTGTCCACAGCAGATGTTCAGCAAAACAATGTAAAACCACAATACATTGTGTGCAAATTGATTTACTGGCAGCTATTTCTCTGAAAGGCACACTATGCTTCAGTAAAGAAGAAATCCTTTTAAGAAAATAAATTTGTGATCTTTCTGCTGACAGGGTTTGCAATTCATCCCCTGTAATAATGCAGGCTCTAGAATGCCTTGTTTCATGCTATGGCAGCACTGCCAAGAGAGCTGCTTCTGGCAGCAGCTGAGAATAATCAGTGGCACGGGGCTGGTGTGGTCGTTTCTGCAGGAGCTGAGATAAGGCTGCTTGTTGAGCCAGGGCTCCCATTCTTGCAGCCTGTAGTTCCCTCTGCATGTGATAGACACAGGCCACTGCATATGACCAGAGAAACACAGAATGGTTGGATTTGAAGTGATCTGCAAAGATCATCACGTTCTGATCCCCCCTGCCATGGACAGGGACACCTTTCACTAGACCAGGATGCTCAGAGCCCCATCCGGCCTGGTCAGGAACACTGGATGTGGCATCTACACCCTTCCTGGGCAACCTGTGCCAATGACTCACCACCCTAACCATAAAAAATGTTTTCCTTACATCCAATGTAAGCATACCTTCTTTCAGTTTAGCACTGTTGCCCCTTGTCTTGTCACAACATGTAAAGAGACTTTCTCTCCTATAAGCTCCCTTTAGGTACTGGAAGGTGCTATACGGTCTCCCCTGAAGCCTTCCCTTCTTCAATCTGAAGAGCTCTGACTCTTTCAGTCTGTCTCCAGCCCTCTGATCACTTTTGTGGCCTCTGCAGCTGCTCTAACAGGTACATGGCTTTTTTTTTTTTTGTACTGGGGACCGCAGCAGTGAATGATGGTTCACAGGAGGCAAACATCACAAAGCTTCTGAACCATGCAGAGATCTGATGGCTCTGATCACCACAAACTGTCTTTTCCAACTTGGTAAGCAGATGTGTCTGAACCTTGATATGTTAATAGTTAGTCCAGGCTGAACACTTGGACAAGGTTGAGAAGTGGGCCCATGGGAATCATGGTCAGTCCAAAAGAAGTCGGGTTTGAGAGAGTTATGTTCCATTTTCTGAAAATAAATTTTGTCACTGAGAGAGTGTGAATATTACTTATGTTTATAAACTCAGTTATACTTACTGCATCTTTTTCTGGATTGCACACTTTAACCCAGAGCAGGTGATCTATAAGCCAGTCTATGGGCTTATCCTCATAAAACATGAGAAAAAAGTCCACTATGAGTGGCAAGTCTTTTGATTTAAACAATTTTCCTGAAAGCAAGACAAGAAATTATATTTTTATTGCTATGCAAAAATCACCAACTTTATGTTTAAATGTAATTTATTTAAATAAATGCGTAAATATCACACCAGCCTTGCACACATAAATGTAATTCTGATATTTAATGAAAACTGTCACATAGATTCTGGCTTTGGAGAGTTGCTGGTCATCCAGCCCTATGAGATTCACCTCCACAAAGAAAAGGAAGCAATTTTTTTAATATATTGTTCAAATTCCGTTCTTTAAAGACAACTACACATTACAGGGGCACATAGTTTCCTGAGGTGGAACAATTTCCTCCTTATGGGAACTCAACCCTAGATTCTATGCTGAAAAGACTCCATTAAAAAGACAGTTTTAAAGAGAACAAAAAACAAATGACTTTCAGTGGGATGTTTCCTGAAGAACCAAGGAAGTTTTGATATGCAAGTCCTTCCATGCTTTGAGATGTAATTCTGAATGAGACCTTTTTGATCTACACAGCTCCAAATTCAATTGATCCTACTGAGGTCTTAATACTTACCAATAAATCCAAGCTGGGAGAACTCAAGAACCATCCAGTCTTGGGACTGTTGAGCAGCAAAGCTTTTTATACTTTCAATATAATCAGGTTTGGCTATAATATCATCTTCCAGCTGGGGGGAGAAAAATGCAACAGAGGAAAAGAGAAGGCGAGCGGTGATTTTATTGCTTGCAGAGGGGGTGGTGGCATTGCCACATGCAAGTGAAAACTGTGTTGTGTTTGATGGCTGTGCTGCATGTACTGAAGCTGTGCCAAATTACAGTGGATTGCTATTTAGCTTCTACATGTATCTCTGGTTTAGTATCACTCGTTAAATCATTATCTACAGGAGTGACCATAACACCATGGGTGCTTCTCCTGTTTTTGATGAAGGAGGACTCCCCGCCTTAGAGATCTCACTTAGAAGAAAACATTAAGCAAAAAGACAAGAGGTTAAGGAAGACAACAATAAACAGTTTGTACTTAGGTTGTGTAAGCATTGATAAGCAACAGAAGCCAACTGTCTGAAAGGAAAGGTGTCTGAAGCAGGTGGTTAAAAGCTCTGGTAGCCTGGGCAGACTCTGTCACTCACAGAAGGTGACTTAGAAGGACTGTGGATGATTACTGAGATGGCAGTAGAAAGCAAGTTGTCCCAGGGGATGCTGGTAATGAAGAGATGTGCTGTGTCCTGCCACACTGAAGGACAGGAATACTTGGAACTTTTGAGGTGCCGTAAGGGCTGGCACAGAGGACAGCAGTAGAGACAGCTAAAGGGCACTTGGAAGAGGAGACTGACATCCATCAAGGAAACGGGAAAGGCCTTGGCTTCATTTTGCCCGGCCTTCAGAGAAGAACTTAGCATCTGAAAAGCCAGAAGCTGCTCCTGCTACCAAAGCTGAGGTTTATGAATCCAAACAAGGAGGCTGGAGGCAATGACACAAAGGAAATAAATGCATTCCAGAAATAATTAAGGAGCAAGTAATTCATGGTTTGAATTCAGCATGGGTGTGAAAACACAGGAAGAGGAGGCTAAGACTTCAGGAAAATATTGCTGGGCTGCAGTGTAATCATACAGTAATTTATTCTAACTGCTGTACTTCACTGGCCCTGCTGCACGTCTGGTGGTGCTAGAACCGGCTTCAGAAAGTTAAATAGCCTTAAATTAATCCTTTGAAGAAAAAAATCAACCAAACAAACCATGATTTCCTGCTGGTTTCATGTCTTCAACTGACTCAGCACAGAGTCATCATCAAGAACTTGAGGGATCAGGCCCACAGGTTGTATGTGAATTTGGGCATCACTATATGTGTAGGGCTGGCTGACAAGAAATGTGTTTGCAACAGTGAACCCTGGGGGAAATAGAATGAAGTTATAAAGATGAGATTAAGAGATCTGTTTTGACCCTGAGTGCTTTTGCTGATGGTAAGATAAAAAATAGACAGAGACAAACTAATCAAGATGAATGCTTCTTAACAGATTCTGAGATCTGGGGATTATGTTGACAGTTTTGCAGAAGAGAACAACAACAACAACAACAAAAAATCCCCAAGCATCAATTTACAAGAAATCTTGCATAAAATTAAATGATCTTAGAGGATTAGCCAGGTGCAAGATGTAAAGGGAGAAGAGCAAAGAATCAAAGAAGGTTTTAAAGAATCCTTAAAGAGAAATTGAGGGGCAGTAAAACAGGATGAAAAACAGACTGGAGTATCTCAGAAACCTAGGGAGGCCACCATATTGAGAAACACCATAGAAAAGTATCCAAAACCAGTGAAGATTAAAAGCCCAGAGGCTGTGATGTGAAGGTGGTTATGAACACAAAGTAGTTTTGAATAGTGATAGGTCTGAAATGGTCTTTCCTGAAGCTGACAGTGATTGTTGGAGGATGCAGTTTGATATCCCATGTAGCACAAGCCATTAAAAGTCATTTATTTAACTCTGCAATTTGTGTTCAACTAAAGCATGTCTTCTTGGAGAACATCTCCCATTGCTTAGAGATTCCAGTATCAGGGTTTTTTCGGTATGTTATACAACATTTTATTATCCTGAATGTTTAATACTTTGCACCCAAATTCTAATTTGAGTATTTTTCTGCCTTCAGCTTACAGCCACTTGTTTTTTCACATGCTCTTATCTACCAAAGGGGGTTATGCAGAGGCTGCACACAGCTGGATCAAGAAGTTTAAGATATGAACTGTCTAGTCCACTTGCCCCATTGCCATGGGAAGGCCAACAAAACACATGATCACAGCTAACTTCCCTTCACTCATCAGTGCTTTTGAATGAAAAAATATAAATGCACTACAGCAGGACTATGAAAATTTCCTGCATGATACGTAACAAAAGGGTTTCCATTCATTTTTTTTATGCAGGTTATCAGAAGTAAAAATGGAGTAGTAACAAAAAAGTGGAAGAATACAATGAAAGTTCAGACATCAGACAGGAAAATTCCTTTCTGAATTTTATTAGAGTATTTTTACATTTTGATTCACTGACAATGAATCTGTGGAGACTGTAAAGCTCCTTTTAGGAGCTCTACCAAATAACAGGCCTAACCTAGAGTCTAGTGAGGGGAAGAAAAAAAAAAAATCCACATAAAGAGTCCTAGTGAACACACTGAGATATTGCTCAGGCTTTAAATCCATTAGAGAAGGGCTGCTGGCAGTGTATATTACCAGTATATATATATATTATATATAAATACACAAAGCTTTCCCAGCCTCCATATGAAGTGATTAAAAAAAGCATAGCAGTAGTTCAGTTAAGTTAGAACTTGATAACGGATTTTAACAGAAGAAACTAGGAGATTTATTTAATGGCTTATTTTTGCTTCATCTCCGTGCTAATAGAAAACATTTTAAAACTGCTGTATCTGTGTTTCTTTCAGATTTGAAACATTTGATTCCTTCAGTGGACTGAGTCTACATGGACAGAAATAACAAATGCATGTCCTCACTATTACACTGGGATTGGATTGCCTGCTTTTATGGCTGAGTTATGATCCCATTATTGTGAGTGCTTCCAGGGTCTCTGGTGGATGCCAGGATGTTTAGTGAAAGTGGAAACAAGGACCTCAAAGTTCACTCTGCTTTTTATTGATTAAGAAAACTTCACCAGAAAAAAAAAAAGAAAAAAAAAGATGCTTCAAGTAGAAAAGTTGATCAGTGCGTAACGATCATCCCCAGTGTAAGCCTGTTAACTTCAATGGACTTCACAACTTCACAAAACTACTTGCTTAAATCCTGCTTCAGCAGTATCCTAGAACAAGTGTTTATTCAGCAAAGATCTTGTCTGACTCACGACATCAACCGTTCTGCAGACATCGAGACTAATCATGTACGCTTATCTTCTTTCAAGGTTTGGGAGTTAGTATCAGCCACCCAAATAACACTTCCTGACTAAACTAAATAAAATCTAAGATAGCTCAAGTTTTGCTTAAGATTACTGAAGTAAATCTTTGTACCAGGCTAAGGAAAAGTAGTTTTAAGTTATTTACTTTCCTTTAGTACAAGACTTCTAAATAGAGGGAGGACATAACTGAGTTTATGGCAGCAAGTGTTCATTCTTTTCACCTGCACTCTACAGAGCAGTTTTTGGGCAGACCAGCATCTGTGCTACAGGAGCAGCTGCAGGCTGGACATACAAATGAAGAATAGGATATAGGAGGAACAGTATGAGGAATGGTATGAGGAAAGTATAGTTTCTTTTTGAGAAAATTCTGAAAGCAGACATAACTCCCACCAGACTACCACAATGTAGGCTTTGCTCTTAATAACACAGTTCAGTCCTTATATAATGTCTCAGATAAGAAAAAACGTTCTCAAATTCCTTTAGAAATACAAATACAAAAGTAAGTCATTGTGGTACAAATATGAATGCTTGGTGAACTTTGTAACAAGAAGGGACATCAAGCATCTGGCAGCATCTTAACGTTTTACCTCACTGGGTTTCCTACACCTTAATGCTCTAGTGCACTTAGGAAACTTGGATAATGTTCTTAAACATATACAAAAGCCACAGGAAAGCACTTCATTTTCCATTAAACCGCAACTGTTCAAAAGACAGCATTTTTGTTTGTCCTCCTGCCTCTTGAGCACCTATGCCACATTTAAGAACAGTGCATGGGGACTCTTAAGTAGCCCAGCTCAAATGTGTTTGTGTTGAATCCTGAGAAAAACTGTAGGAGATGCCAGCTCCTGCAGTCTTCAGCTTCCAGGAATCCTGTGGTGTCCTTATGTGAAACAGACTCTGAGGCAAAATGCTCTTCTGAGCTTTTTTAAAAACTGTTGACATTAATGAGCTATGTGAAATTTTATAGACCTGTTCCATGATTGAACAGCTCTTATAAATTTTGGAATCTCTGGTGGTGATTATGATTTTTATGGAGTGTAAGTTAGCACAAATCTAGAGTGATGGTTAAAGCTGAGCTTAAATGCAGGGGATCTTCTTAAAGGCTAACACAAATTCTTCTGGAGAATTAAGGATCTGTGACAACTTGTTGTTGACCTTATCTCAAGTATCACTCTACTGGTGTTTCCCTGTCTGAAAGATTTCAGTTCATTGTGATCTGGGCTATAACCTGGACCTATCACCACTATTTTTCCTGTCTGCAGTAAGTAAAAAGATATTAAACCCTGACTTTCTTAACCTAATCAAATAAGGATTTCATGCTTCTGTTACCTTGCTATTCAACCTCACAAATGACAGGAAGGTAGAGATGGTTTTAATCCAATAGTACCTGGCTGCAAGATGTATATAAATACAGAAATATGTGGATGCTTGTAAAGAGCACGGGCAAAATAGACAGAAAATGACAATAGATTGCTGGTTTTATTGAGGCCTTTGAAACAAATTAAAATTGCCAAAGCCAAGCATCAGTATAGAGGTATTGCTGCTACTTAATGATAATATGGACATACCTGTAAATAAAATGTTCCCTTAGGTTGAGCATATAGCATTAAAAAGCTATAATCCAAATTCTGTTTAGTTCTCCACCTAAATATAAGCAGCAAATTCTGATAAGCTTTTTGAGGGGGTTGCAAGTGTTATTTCTATAATAAGAGAATATCTAATGCTCTGCATTTTTTGTCTCTACAGTAAAATTTTAAGATTGAGTATTCTAACCCATTGTTAAGTGCAAAAGCATTCCTCTACAATCAATGTAAACATTTGTAAATAGTTTGATTTTCCTATAAAAGTTAACATTAAATAAACAAAAATTTTGATCTCTATCAGTGGAGCTTGAAACAAAATGTTTAACAAGTTATTTGTGTCATATGACTTAAAAGATTCTACTCATTATTTTATGAAGAGTAGAGACAAACACACATGGATTATTTTAAAATGAAAAATGAAGTGGTTTTACATATGAACAACACAAAAAGCATTGATGCACTTAAGCACTGATGAACTTAATTTTAAGGTTTAAATATAAGCTCAGATTTTGCATAGTCTCTCATTTTTCCAGAGGATGAAGTTGATGTTTGATAATCAACACTGAAAGACTAGAGAGTAATTTATCAGTATTTAATTAACATAAAAGTGTAACTGATCCAAACCTAATCATATCTAAAACGAAATCATAGTCATGTAAACTTGTTTATGGTCTATGGTATAAACCCATATGATTTATCTATAAAGCCAATATGCATACACACATATATATAAACATACTTGCTGATTTCCCCAGCCTAAACTCTCAGTACTGCAACTCTCTTGCTGCATTGTTACAGTGGCTTCTGATAAATTGGTTATTGTTGGTTGAAAGAAAATTACTTTCCTCAAAGAAATTATTTTTTTAGGTTATAATCTCTGTCTTAGTGAATTTGGGGCATGTGAGAGAATGAAATCACCATTTAGGATGTATTAACAGTAGTTAAAAAGTCAGTGATCACCAAAAGTTAGGTCATTAATTAAACCCACAGTAGCTGTCAGTAGTTAGCTAGAGGGTCACATGGGGTTTTCTCTGTGTGTTCACACAGCCTCTCCCATATCAGTTGCATTAAAGATTTTTCTATTTTTTTCCTTTATGACCAGATCATATTGCCTGTTGGCATTATCCATCTGGTTTAAAACCTGTTGGATGCCTAGAGTCAAGACCCAAAAGAGATGCCTTGGCTCTCACCCTGAAGCTCATGTGCAGCATAGCTTTTTTCAAGATCTTGTAAATTTTTTTTACAAGTACAATTGAGGTCCTTTAGCTCTGAAACACAAAAACATTATCAGCTCAAACAATGTTGACTTTTCCTGAATTTTCCATTTTACACTCTTAGCAAAAGTTCTTAGGTTTTATATAACCATCTTACCTTACTCTTTCCTCAGAATCTCCAAGTGTTTTCTTCAGGTTGGAAAGGTCTGGATAATAAGAAGCAGGAGGAGAAATAACCTCTAGGACTCCATACTGGACTTCTCTGGGGAAGCTGGGAAGAGAATCGTAGTGAGATCCTATCCCTCAAAAAGAGTTTTGAAGGCAACCACAGATAGCAGCTCCCCAAAGTTAGGTCTGCTCCTCCAGAAGTGGAATTCACAACTCCAGCAAAGAACTGACTGCAAATTTGGAGCCAAAAAGGGGTCTTTAACAACCATAAGAACAGACAAGTCAGGGACTCGTCCAAGTCTCAAAAAACCCTGGAGAGAAGTGTGTCTCAGAAATCCTGCCCCTCCTGCACCTGTAGAGGCTTACTAACAATGTTGAGATAGTTGCCAAAATGCAGCAGTAATTCACAATCAAATCCATTATCTAGAACAACACACAACTGCTCCCCCTTGCATGAGAGCTCCCAGTTTCCTTACCCTTGCTCCAACTCTCATTCTGCTTTCTAAGCAAAATGATACTGTCCCAGAGCAGGAGTTTAAAATGGGGAGTCTGGGTCTAGTCTCTGCTCCAAGCATTAAATTTTACATTTAAAGAGACATTGAAAAAATTTATAACCTACTGTAGGAGCCAAACCTGAAGTCAAATCTCCCCCTTCCTCCAAAAGAACCACAAAACAACCAACCAAACAAAAAACTCAACAAAAATAAACAAACAAACAAAAAATTTTAAAACCCCAATACAAAACAGCCTCCGTAGAGCTTTCAAAACTGAGTTTCCCATTTCCTGTGATTAGTTAAAAAGAAACACTAAAAATTAAACACATCACAGTACCAGCATTATGGAAAAAAAATCCAATCGTACTGTGCAACCCTGACAAAGCAAATACTCTGCAGGAATTTTTTCAAAAGCCATAAAGAAATAATAAAAATAATAAATAAGTGTTTAAATTGCTGTAGGTATTGTACCTTGGCAGTGCCAAGGAGTGCCTCTTCCCCTTGTCCTTGCCACAGTGCTCCCAGCTGAGCTAAACCCTCTGGAGGCAGGAAATGATGAGTGTTACTTGGCTAACAGCCTGAGTGTGAGGAGTCTTCTGGGGGAAACCCACACAGGAAATAAAGTCTGGGAAACCCTTGAGTGAAGGAGGATGTGCAGAAACCCTCAAATGAGGAGCAAAAGGTCAACTCCTCCAGGGATCTTGTTCAAGAAAGATAAGAGCAAGCAGAACTGCAGTGAGAACCAAGCTTGCATTTGGCATCTCTGAGGTTAATTTGGCAGGGCAAAGAACACCCATCTCATGTTGCCCATTATGTAACAGCATTTAACATTATAAATGTAATCCCATTGCTGTCCCAAGTCTATTGCCTTCCTGAAAAATAATTTTAAAAAGGAAACAAAGACACCTGGGAAAACATGGATGCGTTGTGGCACTAGGTTAGTGGTGGCAGCGCTGGGCTAATGGTTGAGCTCCGTTGATCTTACAGGTCTTTTCCAGCCTAAGGAATTCTATGATTCTATTACAGATGTCAGATTACACTGCCAGCGTTGTGGAGTCAGTGGGGACCTAACACATGTAGCCTTAGATGCATGAATTGCATCAGTAATTTCCTGGGGAAAAGATTTAGGCTTAACTAAATATTTATCACAGATTTAAGCTGAGACCTTGACTGGTTAGTTAAAGAACATTTATCAAATAAGAAATGAAAAATAAATTGATATACATCCTTCTGTTCTGAATTTCACAATATGTTATGGCACACATATTGAGAGTGCACCTTTGCCTCATTACTTAGCAGTTCCATTTCAGTGTTGAAATGTTCTAATTTTTTCCATAAAAGCTCAAAATGTGTTCACACTGGTGGCTGGGAGTTACACTCTGTAGGACTTACCTGGTTTTAATACTTTCTGCAACACTCTTAACATACTCTGCATCCACCTAAAGAAAAGAGGGGAGCATTTCATTAAAAGTCAACCCTTTTTGTATTAAACAACACTTTTAGGGAATATTTATATGCAAACACTTAATTTTTATTCTCTTAATTCTTTTCCTTCCAAACAAACAGGGTATGTTACAGCAGCATTTCCACTAAGGACAGTACGGGCTTTTCAAGCCAACCAAATTTTCAATGTAGTTCACTTTTGCTTTCAACTATCTCCAGCTGCCATTTCTGCACTTGTTTTTCACTGCTTTTGCAGAAGGCCAGGCTATTTTCTGACTAAAATTCTGTTCAGCTATGTCAGTAAAGCACAGCCATATAACTGTCAGTAAAAAGAGCTGTTTCAGGTTAATTGTCCAAAAATTGCAGAAGAGGCCTAAGGCTGATGACAAAAATCACCCAAGCAAAATATTCTCAAGCCAGCAATATTTAAAATCATTATTTGGTTTCTTCCTAATATAACAAACTTATGGCTCTTTGTTTGGAAATTTTGAGGACATTCAATACTGCTCTTTCATAAAAGTAAAAGTTTTAGTGTGCAAAACACATCCGTTAGCTACATTAAGAATGCAAAATTTTACCAATGTGATTTCTAAAGCAACACAACAACTGTCTTGGCAGTTTAGATTTTTTTCTTTAAATAAAGAAGTAATTATTACCAATCATATATTAAATTTGTAGTAAGTGGAAAAAAAAAAGTGAAGAACTGTGATAAGAAAGAAAATATCCAGAACTTAAAAGCCACTCTCAGTCAACAAGTTACTCGGGCTTAACCCATGATGTAAATATTTACCTTGATCTTTAAAACTTTCTGAGATAAAGGAAGGTGTGGATTCATGACTAGTGAACACACCTGCCCTCCTCTCATAATAAAATGTTCTTATCACCTCTCATATCAGCATGGTTATCTGCTCCAGTTTTCTGGATGGCTGAAAAAATGGAAGCTGTGAGGACATGACTTTTGGGTTGGGAGAAAAGGGAAAGTAATCCTTAAAATGGCATTTTAATCCTAAATTGGCTGATATGGACTATTTTTACAACCGCAGTTCCTGTTTGTTCAAAGTGTCACATTAGGACTCTCCACAGTGGGAAACTATTCAGAAGTTAACCCTTAAAAACTCACAGAGTCCTCTGAAGTCCTGTAATAAGAAGTTTGCCTGAATGGCAGCCAGGCAAAGCTCATCACTGCCAGGGCTCTTCATTGGGAAATACCAACTGCAAACTAAGTTCAGCTCCCAAAAATTATGCTGAAGAGGAACTACGGCCAATAAAATTGGTCCTCTAAACTCATCATTGTGATCCAAACAGAAAAGTGGAAGTCATGGCCAAACTTATTAAAGTGAACTATATTCTGACACTTTTACACCTGCAAAAGTGATGACTAAACCACAAAAAAGGCAAACTGTAACTGTTAATGAATACATGTATTAATTTAATGTTATCTATGGAAGGACAAAGAAATATGAAGAATAAATATGAAGTCTGAATAACTGCACAGTCATTTTACCTGCTAGAAGCTATTTCTAGGTAATTCCCTTCTACAGCTTTTTTTTTCTGATGTAATCAAGGTATTTTTGAGTGAGAAAAAAATGCAATTACCCCTAACATCTTACCTTGAGCACTGTTTACTTTCCCAAACATGTTCAAGGCTCTGAACAGTTTTGGCTTGCATGGGAAATGCCAAAACACATGCAGAAGGCTCCAATATGTCAAGGTGCTTTGCAAGATATATGTTATCAAACCAGCAGATAAGTAATTTGAACGTTTGTCAGACTAAGTTTACTTTCTTCAGGTTCTATGACACTTTTCTGTGGAGGACTTACATTTCATTCTGAAGGCAGAAAACCTTACTTTCAGAGATAAATAATGAGTTCATATGGTTTTGTTGGAAAATCTGACCCAATGACTGTGTTGGTAAATGTAATATGACTTTTTACATCATCTGCATTACAGGGGTTTTTTTCCACATATGAACACAGAGGCACTAACTGCTACCATCTCCTCCAGCCCTGAAGAAATCCCTCCCAAAGGCCAAGCCAACATTATTTTGCAGCTTCTCCTGTACTATTACACTTTGACATAAATCTCCATATTGTCTATCAGCATTCCGCACCTTTCCATGCAAACTTACCTCTGCTATAAAGATGATTATTATGCAGTCCTCCTTTTGCTCTTCAGGAAGATTGTACAGTAGGGAATGCAATGTATCAATCAGGTAATTCTGTTTTTCCCTTTTCACCGTAGGAATGCCCATCACCAGGGAGACTGCAAGGAGAGAATACCTCAAACCGTGTAATTTTAAGGGAAACTGAAATTACATTTTAATTTGGATTTGATATGACCATGAGACTTGGTGACAGTTAATATTTCCTTATAGCACTGTGACAGCTTTTGCTTTGCTACCTGGAAGGAGAGATACCTCCAGCTACATTTAGTTTGAAGACACCTGTGTCTGTGTTATAAACACCAGGTCTGCATTTGAGAACTTGGAGATACCACTACTTCTGGCAAACACGTAGGTGTTTGCTACTGAGATTCAAAAATAAGTATTAGAAAATAAGTGCTTGCTCTTGCTTTGGAGATCTAAGTAGGAAGTGTTAAACCAACACTGCTCTAGTGAGCAGGTTCTCACAGGAAGTGAATGCTGTGTATCTCAGAAAGGAATCCAGTTCAAAAACCCTTCTGAGCAATTTAATTGATACGCATCACTGGTTTTCATGGCATCAGTAAGAAGAAAGGAACTAAGATGCTATTGTTATTAAAAATTAAGGAACTGAAATTGTCTCTGGCAAAGACTCCACTAGTAGCAAACCTGTGCTGTATTACATTGGTAGACCATAAGCAAGATGTCTCTTTTTTCCTTAGTATGGGCATTACTTAAATCAGTGGCCAAATATAGCTCAGTAAACCTGTGAACTCTTAGTCCTTGTACATAATTTCTATACACCAAAAAGGCTGGTGAGGAAGCAACAGTTTGAAATAAAGCAGCAGGTGCAATTAGTGACTTGCTTCTGTCTTTAACTTCCACGCCAGTGTCAGCTCAAAAACACCAAAGCACTAATATTCCTTCCCAGCACATACCCTGCTAAACGATTGGGATTTATTTCATTTTATACATTGAAGGTCAACCTGTACTTATTAAACTGCGGTCTTGCTATTGTGATTTTCCTGTACAAATAAAAGGAGATTAAACATAGAGTATTCTTTTATTAGTGACACTGAGCTGTGGGCACTCCAGTGAGATCTACAACACTAGATCACATTGCTACAACCACACCTACAAATGAGAAGTCCGTAGAAAGTTATCCATTGTCATGAGCATGGCCCAGAGTTTGGGGTTTTTTTTTAGTTAAATCAAAAATGCTGCCAATGTTTCTTCATATAAAATCACCCTAGAGAAAAGTAAAAATTTCAACAAAATACAAAACTCAGCAAAATGGTGGACTGGTTTGTTCTTTGCTTACTATTTTTGCATGGTCCTTTCACCTGTCACATGATAATTAGGACAACACATTTTAAATTTGTATTATAGTTCACTGGAATTCATTATGATTTCTACAGGTGTCAGCTGATTTCTCATGTGGATGAAAAAGCTACATTGAAGACTTATAAATATCACTTAAGATCACATTACTTTTCCCTTTTCTTTTCACATTGGCAAACTGAATACATTGTAAATTCACCTTGGCTTCCTCATCCATATTAATTTTGTGGGGAAAAAAATGCCAGCTACTGCATCTTAGCCATATGAATATATGATTAAAACAAAAAATAGTCTTGGTTTTCAATTAAGATTATTTTTTTTTTATATTTCAAAAGGTTTTCAGAATATTTTGAGATAAAGACTTGAAATAGGGGTGAGCATTTTAAAAGTACTTTTGCTATTGCCATTAAAATTCATTCAGCTTGGCAACATTAGAAAGTTAAAGGAGAAAACCCATTCCAAACTTTTGAGTATGGCTAGAAATGAATATAAAATACAAATATATAGAAAATTGGAGCCAAACTTTTTTTCCTACCTCCAGTTCTCTGTTGCCCCAAAAGAACATTTGGGGAAGTTGCATCTTCATGTTCTTGAAGGTGAGGGAGATAGTAGTACATATTTGTAAGATGTATGGGGAGTTTTCTGGGGATGTTTAACTCTTTCCACTTCGTATCATCTGAAGACACAACAAACACAGAGATACACATAAAATAAATAAAAAGCCAGCAGAGAGTTGGCTAAATAAAAGCAAGCAGCCTATTGCTTCACCTGTTTTGCTCAACTGAACACTGGCAGATTACCACACACAAGGTTATTCAATCAGAGCTATTCCTCAGAAGTGATTGTATGTCATATATATTACATTATATTAAATTGAGAATTTCCCAGTACAACTCCTTCCCACCCAGATGATGGTGCAGAGCTCCAAGCTTGAACACCCTGGGAAAACCAGCTGTATTTCCCTGTGTCTACACACTTGCAGGACTGAGTCATCTTAAAAGACAGTAAATAGTTCTTTTAAAGGCAGCAGTAAAAAAGTGGTTTTGTTTGGGGTTTTTTTTATGTCATTGGCAAACAATTTTTAAATGAAAAGAAACTCAGATTCTGATAAATAACTTTCTTAACTACTTAATAAACCTAAATGCTTTCCCCAAAAAATAAACACATGGTGGTTTTCACAGCTCAAACAGAAGTTCTCTGTTTATAAAAAGTCCTATGGTAAAAAGAACGACTACATACAGGCCTTTAAAAATTATTCAAGAAACCAAAGGCTGTAGCAGTTAAGAGAAAAGTAGGGATTTTTTTTTTTTTCTTTACCACTTTAAAATAAAGATGAAAGCAACAGAAGGTTTATTGACTGGGGTGGAAAGCTACCTTTCCCAAGAAACGCATCTAAGGTAACTCCCAAAATTTACCACCCTTCAAAGTTACGTACAGGTATCACAAAAGCCCTCATCAGCTTTATTCACTCAGCTTTGATCAAGGAAGGCAGAGGATTATTGAATGGGCAGTATTTTAAGGTTTTCAGCTTCCAAAAGATACTCCCACTGAAAATTAGGACTCAAAAGGGATTCCCTACCTTACAGAAAACAGTTTAAAAATCCCCAGACAACCATATACGTATATATATGCCCAGACATTCATGTATGAGAGAGAGACCCACACTGTTAAGCCTTTAAATACACTGGAATTTTGCTGCATAGAAACTTCTTTTTTCACCACCTTAACAACTTTTCAAGGACTTTCCTTCTTTATTTGGAAGTAGTACCTATCAAGTATGGGGCAAGGGAATTTAATTCCACTGAATACAATAAACTTTTTCATTTTGGCTGTATAATAAAATGTGGCTGGAATGGGAAGCAGAAGGGTAAGTAAAAATAAAAGGAAAATTATTCAGTGATTTTAAGAAATTTCTGCCTTAAATCCTGTGAACTGACAGGTTTAATACTTTCTGAAATTTAGCTGGCTCCAAAAAGAATCAAAAGCAGGGGCAAGGGGAACTTGCACTCTCCTTAACTGCTGTTTTGTGCATTAGGCAGTAACTCTGTGCCCACATTATGTGGGGCTACTGGGGGCTGACAACATGACTCTATTCTAAAGCTGCTAAGGCCACCACCCTGCCCTTTGTTTATACACATCTGAACAGTCCCAATGAATTAATATTGGATAAACAGACAAAAACTAGCAGGGAAGAACAGGAGAAGAAAGAACTCTGATTATACAAAGAAGAAATGCACCTTGTTCTTTCTTCCCCTGTAACAGTCCTGGTTAATTCCCTATTTTAGTCCAATTATCAGCCTGCTGTACTGAATGAAAATAAGGATTGTTAAATGGTAGTTTTCAGTCACACTCAGACTCTTTCTGAAGTTGGGAGTATACTATGAAATGCCTCCAGCACAGAAATACCTCTTCTAGTTTCCTTTTTCTCCCCAGGGAAGTAGCTCTGCCAATCTCAACAGGGAGGAAGGCAGATCTTGCACAACTGCATCATTTATTTTAGGTGACAAAATCAAACTGTCAATCAATTGCATGTAACTACAGTGTGCAGATAGATAGAGACGTCCAACAGTCTGTAAGGCAAGGTAACTAAAAAGTTCAATTAAATAATGGGAAGAAGCCAGATCACCAAACTTTACATGTTGGTTTCCCTCAAAAAAAAAAAAAAAAAAAAAAAAGGGAGAAAAACCCCCTACAAACCTGTGTGATTTTTTGTCATGTTCATTCTTTTCGCAGCTATACGTTTCATTTCATCTAGGGCACTGCTCAGTTCTTGTGATCTTTTTTTATTTTCCTTTTCAGCATACAGTAGTCTTTGCTGAAGTTCCAGCAGCTGGTGTTGGTACATATCTACGTCATTTCCTGCAACAAGAACATAATTCCTTTTCTAAAAGGTGATTTATATGATGGAATGAAATTAAAGAATAGGAGATGGTCCAGAAGATGACATCACCAAAGCACAGAAACAGCAGTAAAGTTTATTCAGGAGAAGAAGAAGTCTGGAAGAGTATTAAGAAGGTAGAGTTTAGGGAGCACACCTGGGTAAATGTAAATTGAAGACATAACGAAGAATATAAAATCCATTATAAGGAAAAAGACAGTGAAAGGGGAAGGTGCTACGTTTTTTGCCAAATAACAGATCTTGATGACCCTTTTCACACTGAAAAGTATAATTATGTAATGGCTTGTCTTGTGTATCAAACACTAAGAATAAACAGAGTCATTAAAAGCATTCAGTCTTCATCTATGAGTTACAAAGAGTCTGGAGTATGTTAAGAACTATTACAAAAGATGGTTATTATAAAGCAATACTTCAATAACATCACCCCTTTGCAACAGAGATAAAGAAAGTAGAAGGGGACTTCAGCTTCCTTTTAAAATGTTTTATAATGTTGCTTCTTTTATTGGTCTGGCTGTGGTTTATTTGGTTGGGTTTGTTTGGGGTTTTTTTAAGGTTAAATGCTGTTATTTAGAGACTTCTCCCATTCCATTTGTGGACTGTGCTGAGTCTTATCTGTGGCAGCTCTCATTTTCTAGAACCCACCATTGTCTCTCTGGAAAAGTGAATTCCCAGAGATTCTAACCTGTAAAAGACACTATGAGCAAAATGCAGAGGTAACACAAATTTGTGAGGATTTGCAGAGGTGTTTCAAACTGGAATTAATTTGCATTGTGGATAAACAGGGGGTTTTATTTGCATTAAACACAAGTCCTTAATTTAATCAATAAATATTTGATTGGAAGACTCTGAAGTTTAAAACATCTAGGAAAAAAAGAAGTGAATATGTGATCTATATTATCATTATTTACCTCATTAAGATTTTAAAGTATGTTTAGTAAAATGCCTATAAAATGAATGCTTCCTAAAATTTTTTGACACTCTTAAAAATGTTTTGACTTGCAAGAAAGGCATTCGTATCTATGAGTATTTTGTACTATGCAGCTATGAACATAAATTTAGCATTGCTGAAGAAAGGGGAAATCTGGATTATTTCAGCTGCATGCAACAAAAGAGTTCTACTTGATTGAAGTAGACTTTCCTAAAAAAATTGGAGAATAAATTTAGAAAAACAAACAAATAAACAAATGGAAAGTCAAAACAGGTGAAGAATCTTTCTTTAAAGAATCTAAAATAGATTAAACCAGATTAAAATAGATTTCAAATAGAAGAATGTGTCACAAGGCATCAGGCTACAGAGCCAGAATCCCAAACAAGCTAAATTTTTGGATACCTGAGGAAGATCCCTTTCATCAGCTACCATGTAGGAATACACTTTCTTGTTTATGCTTTTCTTTTGCAGCTGTGTTTCCAGTGCCATAACCCAATCTTTAGGATTTTTCTTTAGAATGTATATGAATAAAATGAAAACAGAAGGTTTAAGCTGATTTAGGTGACTGACAGATAATCATCACACCATTTTCATAGCAAGAAAGTGATTCCAGATAGAACATCAATACATATATACATGGTGGAGATTTATCTTGCAATTCCAAGACAAATTCAGAAGTATAAGCTAAAGATCCAGTGAGGGACATGTGTTTTCCTCTAAATTCCAATTTATAGAAGGAATTACTAAAGAAATTGCAGACAAATTATAACATCATAGTCCCTCTCTTCACAATTCTCTCAGCTATGCAGTGTCAGTGTGACTCAAAATCACCAGTGTCACCACTGGGCTGACATTTTGGCAAGCACCAGGTAATGGTAGTTGTATTTGTTAAAAATACACAGGTGCCTCTTGGAAACAAAATGTCAACACTCAACTACCACTGAGTGTACCCAAATAAGCTGGCATTTGTAATCAGCCTTATCTATTTCTTCAGGCCAGAAGTGGGAAACTACATTTTTAAGTCTTTCAGACTTTAAGCCTCTATTCAGTTAGCAGAACAAGATTCTTAGTAATCACATGTCTCACTTGATTTTGATAGCTCAGGAAGCAAGGGTTTGACACGAGGAACATAATATTCACTCACCCTTAATGAAGAATGAATTTATTATGAAAATATATAGTTTGAAATAGAGCATGAAATGTTCTAAATTTTACTAGAGCACATGTAAATAAGCAACATTAATTATTACTAAAACTTTGGCAAAAAAAGTGAGTTTAGAAAGCACTATGAAGCTAAACACCCTAAATATTTCAACAGTCATTAAGTTTAAATACATTTTTGTGTGTGTGTGTAAGATGTTCTTTTATTATCTAATGATCCACAGAGAACTATAACAGCTGCTTGCAACAAATTGCTTGGAAAGACATACAGCATTTTTACAAAAACAGTGCTTGCTGACAAGGAGGGCCAGGGAGATGGAGCTCTGGGTACAGCATGAAACACTCTCTGTGCCCAGCAACAGCCTGACTTGGCAATGCCTTGTCTAACAGTGGTTCCATTAGCATCGAGGTGTGTCAGAATAAAACCAGAAAAGAGCAAGATGAGGACCTACAGCACAACTACAAAAAGCAAATGAAGGTAAAGGAGGCCCTGCAGAGAGTCCCCAACAAATTAGAGCTTGGCAATCACCAGCCGTGTGAAGTTCAACAAGGACAAGTGCCAGATTCTGCACCTGGGATGGGGCAACCCTGGATGCACGGACAGACTGGGGCATGAGAGGCTGGAGAGCAGCGCTGTGCAAAGGGCCCTGGGGCTCCTGGTCGATGGAAAGGTGAATGTGAGTCAGCAGTGCCCTGGCAGCCAGGAGTGCCAGCTGTGCCCTGGGGGCATCAGGCCCAGCATCGCCAGCCGGGCAAGGGAGGGGATTGTCCCGCTCTGCTCTGCACTGGGGCGGCCTCACCGCGAGTGCTGGGGGCAGTTTGGGTGCCACGACATAAAAAAGACATTAAGCCATGAGAGAGTGTCCAAAGGAGGGGTCTGGAGGAAAGCCTTATGAAGAGCAGCTGAGGTCACTTGTTCAGCCTGAGAAGGGAAGACTGAGGAGAGACCTCATTGCAGTTACAGCATCTTCATGAGAGGAAGTGGAGGAGCAGTGGAGGGGCAGGCATTGATCTCTCCTCTGTGGTGACCAGTGACAGGACCCAAGGGAATTGCCTGAAGTTGTGTCAGGGGAGGTTTAGGTTGGATTTCAGGAATGGGCTCTTCACCCAGGGGGTGGTTGGGCACTGGAACAGGCTCCCCAGGGCAGTGGTCACAGCATGAAACCTGACAGAGTTCATGAAGTTGTGAACAACACTCTCAGGCACATGGTGTGACTCTGTGCAATGCCAAGAGTTGGACTCAATGATCTTTGTGGGTCCCTTCCAACTAAGCACATTCTGGGATTCTATGTAAAGGCTTCTTCTCCCTTTGGCGAGCTGAAGGTGAATCACTCTGCTGGGCTAACAATGGTTCACTGAATTTCCCTTCTAGGAAAAGTCAATGGGGCTGCATTGGCTACAAGCCATGGGAGCAAAAAAAGACCCAGCCACCTCCCAGACACAGTGATAGCACTCAAAGCTTTTGCAGTGAATTTTCTGTAGCTTTTCCTCTGACTGTTAACTACACATTGGCATATATAGCTAGGAGTACTGTAATTCTAAGTTAGCAACATTTAAAATGGTTTTAAATGTGATCTTGTGTTACCTCCTAATAGATACATTATATATGTCACTTTCTGCACTGGAAATTGAAACTGTTTAGAAACAATACTAATCTCTAAAGCAAACAGTCATTCTAAAAGCCAACTGATTATTTCTCTTAGCTCCATACACATACACTTGCTCTAATATCATAAATGCTTCCAGTCTCATTAATGATTTCTGGCAAGATCAAAGAGCTGTGGAACAATTCATCACTCTCTCCTCCTACTACTCAAACAGAAAAGAAAATAAAAGGAGAATCTGGAGTGGCAGAAAGGAGGGAAGAAAACACTCCCAAGAGTAGCGGTGAATCTTGTTCCTATTTCTTGATTATAAGCTACATTGTTTATCATACCTAAAGACTGTTTCTTTTAGAAACTGAAATTTGGTTAATAGCCTCCTGAAAAGAAATCTACACAAGCACACTAACTTCGAAAGATCTTGTCATACTCTGTGTTTGGAACCACTGCTCACTGCTCAGGTTAATGAGGCATATTAAACTACTGAGGCATGCATTGCACGTAATAACTGGCAGTTTATTATCTCCCCATAACTGATCTGAGAGACCTTGCTGAATCTTGTTAAATGCTTTGCACGCTCAGGTGTTGTGCTCTCTGAGTAAGGAAGGAAAAAAATTCCCCACACAATGCCTCTGTCTCAGGTCAGACCAGCCAGTTCTTAGGCAAACACTTAAATTCAACAATGTACATTACCTTTAACTATTTTGTCTAGAGCCTTATAGCACAGTATTATTTGTGTCTTCCAAAACCTTAGAGCATCTGCTTGCCTTTGACAGTGTCCATATCAGAAGCTACAAGGCAGTGGAGGGACTGTGCATTAACCCAGGGACATCAAAGAAAAGCACTGTGCCAGCAATTTGGGGCAGGGGAGATAGGATTCCTCTATTCCCATACAGGGTATAGTGGGATGAGAATCAGAATACTTTCAGCATTAAAACAAACACATACCTTACAGAGTTAAAGGCAGATCACAGTTAATAACTGGATTTTAAAAACTCACACTATTGTCTAATGAACGTGGACTCAGTCTTGGGTTTGACAGAGAATACTTTTTGCTGAACCATTTACCTACTGAAAATAGATTAGCTAACTGAATATAGATTACTGACTGAAAATAGATAAGCAAACTCAGTTCAAAGAAAATACAACTTAAATTCTAATAATATTTTCTTAAATGTTGGCAAACAATCCTCATTTTAGACTCAAGTCTTTTCCCATATTAGAATGTAGTGAAAAGTGATCTTAAAACATTAAGTCAGAACATCACCATATAGGAAAGTAATATTACTAAAATAAGTGAAAAAAAAAATAGAAATTGAATGGATATTGCATGGTGTTTGCACATATTTGGTATATTTTGGTTTTAAGGTAGTACTCATTCACTTCAAGCAATGGCTATTGCTTTGTTCTGGTTGGTATTTTAAATATTTTACTTCTTTTCCTGAGGTAGTAACAACTACTCAGTTATACAGACATTTAATTAAATGCCTAGCCACTAAGGTATTGCTAGATAAAACTCTGTTTCTCATGAGTCAGTGTACAACACTAGGAAAGCACGAAGGTCATATGTTTATGCTTGTTTAAGTACAGGTTATTACGAGACACTGTACAGCAAACAAAGAGAGATTTGAAATGCTCTCTTATCCCTTTCTCTACAAAACCCAACAATAATTTGCCTCCTTTTGTACCACAAGATTTATGGCTCAGTTCCTCTGCTCTTTAGCCACTGTCCTGCCTGAAGTAACAGTAAGAAGCAGCAGACTCTTCATTTAGTAAATTACACACTTAGAATGTGCTAGTAAAACTACACAGCTTTTCTAAGGCTTGGATATGAGTTTTGATATAAAATTTTGGATCAGTAAATACTAAGCTTTAAGTGGACCATTTGAGGCTGTTGTATGTTGGGGATTTTTTTTTTTAATGCCAAAAGGCAGAACTACACAAAGAAACTGAGTATGCAATCAATGGACTGGAAAAACTCTTTCCTTATCACACTTTGCATTTCAGCCACATCCCATCTGCACGTTGGGGCAAAACCTGACTGTGCAGTAACCTCTGTTTGCTCTAAAGTGTCATTGGAAGGAAATGTACACATGAAGGGAAGACATAGCCTACCAGTCAGCTGGGACAGCTGGGCGAAGTGGTGGTTAAACACAGCCTAGCAGTCCTAGAGAAGACAGGAAGATTGGCTTCTGCATGTTCAGAAATCTGGATAAGCTGTATTGGCTGAAGTGAGAGTAGTGCAATTCAAGACTTCTTTATCAAATCTGTCAATTTGCCACTATTTAATTGAAGTTTGAGCCACCATATGCCAGTTGGGACTGGACAGGAAATGTGCAAAGAACTCCATCACAAATGACAGAATCTCCTGGGGGCCTGCACTTGGCTGCACAGCTGAAACAAAGCATCACACCAGAGGCAGAAGATGACTGGAAATACAAGAAATGTGTAATCATGCTACCTGGGCTAGCATGTACATTACTGTATTTCAACTGGGAAAAAAATACTTTCATCAGAAATACCTCTATAACCCTTTGCAATGATGAGACTTTTTTCCCTCCTGATTTGTGGAACAAATTAAAAATATAGATGTTAAAAAACTTGATAATCCTTACATATACTTCTGTGAATGTAACTGTATGAACAGTTTCTCTCTTGTTCATCCCACCTCAAGGAATAATTAAAGAAACTCAGGTTTCACAATGTTTGACACAACAGGTATATATTAACATTCTTAGATCCTTGTGACATCATATTTCAGCATCAATTTCTCCTGCCTTCCAGGCAAAGCTTACTTTTAATTTACTTGGACAAAGTGTCCCACAAATTCAGGTGAAGAGGGCAGAAGAGTTACAAATCAATTCAAAGAGATTTAATCTTGCAACCCTTGAGAGCAACACGAAGAAGCACTGCCATAAGAGATGATCTGATTTACCTCATTGCTGTGACTTACAAAAAATTCACTGTTATTCAGCAAAGACACCAGAATTTCTTTTTATTCAGGAATATTTTTCCTCTGAAGAAACTTTATGTAAGTTCATAATTAGTTTATCATGTGTTTTTACCTTCTCTTTTTCAAGAGGGGGAAAAATTGCTACCTCCTTACATTTACTTTATTATTTTTATATACCTGTGATCTTTTTTATGGATTAGTATTTACATGGAAAGCAATAGCTAAAACTCTGTGAGAAAAACACTATGTATATTGCAAGTTGTATACTATTTCTCAGAACTACAAATCTATATGAAGAGTGTTTTTAAGAGAGCAAACAGTTTTGGTCAGGTGAATTAACAAGTGAATTCTAACTCAGTTTCACAAGCAGAAACATCTGCATCATCCTAACAACAGCCATTCCTATGCTCAGATACAAACTGTTCACTTAAGACACGTTTGGCTTGGGGCCTGGGGAGGGACCAAAAAGTTCACAGCAAAACCATGCAGGATGTGGAACAAAAATTGCTGCAGCAGCCCGGATGACTGCTTGCTAATAGCAGCCTGTGTTCACAAGCACTCCAGAGGATGCTGAAGGAATCACCATGCAACTTCAGACACAGCATTAGCTTCTGCTGAAGATCTGATCATTACCAGTTGTCTCCACAATTACTTTTATCTCTTTTTGGGGTTTTTTTTTCTGCCTGCAAAAATATCAGCATATTTAGTATGAAACCTTTGCTTATATTTATAAATCAATGGAAAAGATGACTATAAAAACATCTTCCTAACCATAGTTAAAATATACACAGTATTATCCACAATAACTGAAGTCTAGTGACTGTGGTAGATTCTGATCTTTTGTTTTGAAGTGAATGAGTGAGGAGCATATTCCCTGCTATGCCAGTTTGAGTTACACGTACTCAATTTTAGTCTCACAACCCCAAGTCAATACTCAGGCTGCACATAAAAGTCAGAAGCAGCACCAAAGAGCCAATTATTTACTGCTGTCATTGACAGTAAACATATTTCAATTCAAATTTCTCAAGCTACCTTTATTGCAAGGTGTTTGAAGGTCACTGTCTTAAGCTGTTGATTTTTATTTGCACAGAAATCAGGACAGAGTCAATATCCTATTTCAACTTCTAATATTCAAGGGCTGAAAGGCTACGAGACTGTGGACAGCTGAACAACATTTTACAGAGCTATCATGTACTTTTTAAATTATAGAAGTACTTAAGACCACTACTCTTGAGCTCGGGTGCCCTGTCCTAGTTGTACAAAGATTATTTACTATCCCAACATCACTGTTATCCATGAAATAATTAAGTAAAAATAAACCTGAGGGAATACTACAGACTACTGCTGCTTAGTGTGATAGACTGTAATCAAAAATCAAGAGCAGCCTAAACATTTCAATAGGCAGAGCAGAGAAGGAAACAGAAGTAAAGGGAGACTTAACAGATGTGTAGAAGAAAATGAGCCAGAAAACATTTGACAAATGAGGGAAAGAGATGGGAGCTGAAAAGCTGCAACAGTATTTGATCTCACAGAACTGGTGGGCTAAGTGAAAAGGGCATTAGAAAAGAAAACACACATTGTAGTTTGAGATTCACCAAAAGTGGAAATTCCTGTAGTGCTCTAAGCATGACAATGGAGAGCAAATTCAGCAGTGCAGAAGGAAAAAACAGAGGTTTAACAACATCTAAGCAGAGATACCTGCCTGTTTTCAGAGCAAAAGATGAATTTCAAACCACTTTCTTAACCAAATACCCTGTGACAACAATAGAGCATTAGTGGGTTTGCTCCTAATTCTTCTCTCTCTGTAGAAAAAGGTAACAACCTTTCTTGTTACCTATGGCTGCCTGTTCTTAAGGTTTTCTGGATGGGTAGAAGGCTTGTCTTCTAACACCCCTTGGGAGCAAAGACTATATTTTCAGTAAAATAAACATAATAGAAAGTCATTCACCACGTACTGCTGCCTTCTTCTTTAGCTACTAATATTAACCATTTTATTTACAGATTTGTGAGATTTATCAAGCTTATGAGAGTCTCTGAAGACTACATGCTTACATATGCAATGGTTAAAAGTTTGCTAAAAAAACAGGTGCTAATAATAATAGTAATTATGAAAATTATACCATCTGAGAAGAATTAGCTACTCAGTTTACTGTGGAGGAGGAGCCAGCTGCGGAAAAAGAAGTTAAGACAACACATATACACCGCAACACATGTTATCCCTCTTCCCCAAAACAAACAAACAAAACACAAACAAATAAAATCCCAAAGCAAAACAGCCCAGCATGGAATGTCATCAGAGAAATGTCAAAAAGAAAGTGAAATGAAAATATAGTATCAGTAATGAGTAGTCCCAAAATATGAGCCACAAGACAACACGATGGTAGCTGCAGACTGGACATATGCTTTCATTGTGACATGTCTTGGATCTTAGTTTTTTAAGACATACCCTTCATTTTCCTTCCCCACTCCTAGCAGCAGTCCCACTGAAGAAAACATGAAGTGTTGTAAGGTAAACAACCATATAGTTGACCAAAAATGCTAAAAGGCAGGAGGATCAGCACTGCCTTGACTCTATTCAATATGCCATTGTGGGGCCAAGATCTGTACCACCACTTGTATTTGTTACAGGAACAATTAATATAAACAAACTATCCGCTAGCTGGAGTTGTGTTCATCCCAGAAATTACTAATTGGTTTATTCTAATTCTTCTGCACCTATAAAACCAAATCTATTGTAAAGGTGTATGTAGGAAGCACTTAGAGATCCACTATCTCTCCCCCACCCCAAACCAACCACCCCCTCACCCATAACAAGCCACGTCTGCAAGTTTCAGAGATACTATTTGGAGAGACCTTCTCATTTATTTCTGGAAAATACCACCAGTTTTATCTTTCCTATATTGGTTCGGAGAATCTTAGACGTGGCTTTATGTAGATCTATCAGGCATGTGCCACCTACATAACCTGTTAAAAAGATAGTGTGTCATTTTAAAGTTTAGAAATACAATATAAAAATCCACATATTTTTCTCCGCATTCTGGTCCTGGCAATGTGCACAGGAAAAAGTGACTGTAAGCCACAAATACAATTGCAGGATGGATAATGCTACTTTATCCTCCCTGACATTAAAACCAAGACCACTTTAAATGTGACAGCCACAGCAATCGCATCTAGAATTTTTCTTTCTGTCTTAATGCAAGATGCTTATTAGAAAAAGTTAGAAAAAAAAGTTTAAAAGAAACTTTTATTGTTTCTTAAATTTAGGGTTGTATTTTCAATAGGACAAGTATGGCCCGAGGATCCAATCCTGTAAGCTGTTTCACAAGGTCGTGCCTGGGTGCAGTTAAGCCGTGACCCCGGGGGAACAGGCGAGACCCGCACCCTAAACTTCACAGGCGGCCAAGCCTCGGGACCACACAGGCTCCTCATCTGCCCAGCGGGTGCGGAGCTCCGGGAGGGGCTGGG
>VZTJ01004895.1:338600-400442 GCA_013397795.1 Orthonyx spaldingii
GAGCAGCGGCCGGGCCGGGTTCGGGGCCCGCCGGCGCGGGGCCGCTGCCGCCCGCGGAAGATGTGGGCGCACGTCTGGGGCTACCTGTACAGCAACTACTTTCGGTTCTGGCTGAAGTGGATCCTGCGGCTGCTGACGGGGAAGTGCGAGCTGCAGCGCGTCCTGGGCGGCGCGGAGGCGGGGGCGCGGCGGACGCTCAGCGTAGGTAATGGAGGGGCCGGGGCCGGGCCTCGGAGGCGTCGTGTGGAGCAGCAGAGCCGCAGGATCATTTAGCGTGGAAAAGCCCTCCCAGATCATCGAGTCCAGCCATTAAACCAGCATGGCCAAGCCCGCCACTAAACCATGCCTCCCAGTGCCACATCCACGCACCTTTGAAATCCCTCCGGGAGTGGTGGTGACTCGACTGCTGCCCTGGGCAGCCTGTTTCGCGCGTTACAACCCTTTCGGTGATGACGTTTTCCCCGATATTCAACCCAAACCTCGCCTGGCATAACCTGAGGGCGTTTCCTCTCCTCCTGTCACTGGTTACCTGGGAGAAGGGACCGGCTCCCTCCTGTGCACAGCCTCCTTTCCAGTGGTTGTGGGGAGCCATCAGGTTCCCCCCGAGCCTCCTGCTCTCCCCTAGCTGGAAACCAGTACCTGGTGTGCATCCCCTGCATTGTATTTTCACTCTGCCTTTCATCCCAGCTATCCTATGAGAATTCTAAATCCAATGCCAGAGCTAGTTTCCTTGTCTGCTTGCTAAGGAAATTCCAATGTCATCAAAAAGTGAATCGGAAATCACACCTTTTCCCCCAGAGTCTTCCCGTCACTTTGTGTATATGTTTTTACCTTCATGATACTAAAAAAGTTAACACTGCACAGACATAAATGCTTTTTTTGGAGGTGAGAGAGGAAGAATGATTTAACTTACAGTTCTGCTTGATGCAGAATTTTGATCTAAAATAGCAATTCAAGAAACTACTGAACATTTTTGAGGTTTTACAATAACTTGTGGAAGTGACCTTACTTCCTTCAGTAGCAAACACAGAATAATTCTGAGGACAGGAAAATGTCAATTGGTATATTTCTCTCCTGACACCTTTTCAGATTTGTCTTTGTTTGGTACATGTAACTGATGTTTTAAAAAATCCAAATCCACTTTCAGCATTTTACTGAAGAGGCATAAAAAAATCTGTGTAAATTAAGACATTCTGTTACCTGATAATCTATTAATTTTAAGATTAATTTTTTATTACATGTATAAAAGGGATGTAAAATTTTTTACTACTTATACAGTGTAAGAACACATTGTCAATTATTTAAAACAGCTCAGTTTAACTGTGACATCTGCTTTTTTCCCATACTGCAGAATATTCACTGGAATCATCAAAGAATAAGGTAAGAGATACTAGAGATGAAACTGTCCTAAAACCTTTTTTCCGAGACAGATCCCAGAAAAAATAACACATGCATTTACTTTTTGAGAGTGGAGAAGTGAAGAGGAATAAAGGGCAGAGAGGAGAAAACCTGGAGTTTTGTGTTCTGTATGCCAGGTTTATTTAAGGTTTCTTAAAAATAATCCCGTGTCCCTTCAAATGTTTGTTTCATTGAAATCTCAGCTTCGTTAGCTACCTGTCTCCTAATTCTGAAGCATTATATCCTTGGCTGCACTTGTTTCAGTTGGATTAGGAAGAACATATTTCAGTTCAGCAGATGAAGCAAACAAGAACCTAGACCAACCAAGTCTCCAGCTTTGTGTTTATTCTGTATGCAACTCCTATGTCAACATTGTTGTTTACAGCCTGACAAAGTTACAAATTATGCTTTTGTGTAATTATTGCAGATTTTTTAATATGCAATTTGAGCCAGTGTATTGTAAGCAATTGCCTTAAATTGACCCTTTTCCTCATATAGTAAATAATACACACAACAGATATACAGAAGCTGAGAAATAATAATAAAGTAGAGGATGTCTTCATTCCTGATGAAGTCATTTACTTTGTTAACTTCCTAGGTTTTAAGAAATGCGGTAGATGTTGAAGAAGCTGCAGTGGAGAAGTGTGTCAGAGATGTAATGAAAGAAAAGAAGATTGAACAGAAGGATACAGGGTGTGTTTGGAAACCTCTCTTTGTTCTCACTTCTTAGCATGTTCTTCCAGTTGCTTAACCTGATGCAATATTTAGGCCATTCAACACAAATATTCAGAATTAAATCTGAAAATAAGGTGTGGTTATGTCCTCATCAGTTCTAGAAAATAAATTGCAAAGTTTTAATTGATGTGGATTTGGGATTACTGTATCTCTGTTTTGCAAGTCCCTTCTGTTACTCCATATTTCTAACTAGTATGATTATTGCATAAGCTGATTACAAGAACTGTGTAAGTCCTTAGATATATTTGAGAGATTATAGTGATGCCTGATTAATGTTTGCATTCATCTGCATAAGTAATTAGTGACAGGGAATAATCAAAATTCTAAAGTCTAATGAAATTCTTCTTTGAAACTATTTCTGACAAAGTTTGACTGTAAGACTTAGAAAAAGTCTGGGGGTAGGTGAAGGTACAGGGGTCAGGATGATATATGGAGTTTTCTTGTGTCATAACAGATTCTAGCTTTCTTTTTTCCTTCCATAATTTAAAGTAATAGAGTCTGACTGCATCACTGGAATCAGCTAGAGTTGTTTAAAGTGGGTAAGATGCATGTAGCAGTGTACTTAACCAGTGTGCTGTAGTTTGAAAGATACACATAAAGCACTTCCTAATTCTGGTGTTTACACTGCATTAACATAAGAAAGCTCTTATCTGGTAATTCAAGCAAGAATTGATGGCTAAGTAGGCCTATTTAAAAGCTTCTCTATGGTGTTTTGTTATTATTTCAGGTTTAAGACAAATTTGCATATATCCTTACTACAGATATCAGGTTATAAAAAACTGTATTTGAATGTGGAAAACCTAAGGAAGGTCCCATATGATTCGGAAAATGAAGAACACGAGGAACAGTTAATTGAGGTGAAATAATTTTTTAAATACAAGTGCTGTTTGTTTGGTTTTTCCCCCTCCAAGTCCAACACCTTGAATGAACTTATTGGTAGCATTCTCACCAGCTGGCCTATTTAAAGCTCTTTTCTGCTTACAAACTGCAAAGCCATTATAGAAGTGACACATTAAAATAAATCCTCAAAGCAAAAAGAAAAAAAAAGTAGAGTTACTTGCAATGAAATTATTTTATGTGAAATCAGACATAACGACAATATGTAAGTAGCAAAACAGTTTTGTCATGGGTCACTGAGGAATCACTACTATAAAGATAATTTAACCTTATGCATGTTTAACTTTGTAAACCACTAATTACTAAATTAAAAAAAGACACTAATTTTTTCTTATTAATGCATCCCAATCAACATCAAGGAAGATAGTTTGATGCTGGAAGATAAAAACTATTTTCTTAGCCCTTCATGATTATCTCAGCTTGCTATGGAAGTGCCAACATTGACATGTTAAATAAGTATTCATTGAGAATTTGTATTTCAGCTTATAGCTGTCCTATTACAAAATGATGCATAAATTAATTTCTGAGGTGAAATGAGTCTTTGTTTCTCTGGTATTCATGCAGCATTTTTGTCTGTGAAGGGAAACTACCACATTTAACGTTAAATGTAATAACTTTCATAATTGCTGAAGTGAGCCTTCAGAGTGCCACTAACAGAAAAGAGCAGCATGCAGATTGTATCCTGTTGTTTGGTGAATGGTTTCTGGTGTGCAGCAGCAAGTGTTCTGATTGATGTGACTTGGAATACTCGAGCAGCGTAACATGGAAGTGTGTTTGTGCAGCTCTGGAATCTGCTGATGCCTCATGAGAATCTGAAGGCCAGAATCAGCAAGCAGTGGTGTGACATTGGCTTCCAAGGCGATGATCCCAAAACAGACTTCAGAGGAATGGGGTTGCTGGGCTTAGTGAATCTGGTGTAAGTGAAAAGCAGCATTTCATTTCTTTTGCAACTAATTTTCACTATCTGTATTTTCTCTAGTTAATGCTATTTCTAATCAAAACTGGATAGAAGCAAATAGAAAGAAGTATGTTCAACATTTCTAGTGGCTGCACATTGTAAACATGTGGTGTGGTTGGGTGAGGACAACAAGTAAGGGAAGGGACGGATTTGCCCAAGATATCTTCTTTTTTTGTTGCCATATGGTAGAGTTGGTAGGTTGTACCTAACTCATCATAAGCTTTAAAAATCCCTGAATGTAAAAATTCCTACTGTAATGAGAAATACACATGTTTACATATCTTTGCTAAGCTAATATTTGGACTAGGTTGAACTTCATATTTGATGTTCAGATCACAATGATTTTTTTTTTTAACAGTATTAATTCATGCTGAGTATAATTTAATTTGCTACCTTTTCCTTGGTTTTCGTTTTGTGCCATTTTCCAGTTACAGGCTAGTTTTCACCTTTAGTTTAAAGCTACAGATTTTAATGTTGAATGCAGTATTTTTTTAAAATGAATTTAAAATAGTATTTTACACTGCCAGGTACTTTAGTAAACATTACACCAACGAAGCTCGTCAGATCCTGTCTCGGTCAAATCATCCAAAGCTGGGGTAAGTCACTCTAGGATATTTTCTGGCTGCTTCTACCTAAGAACTCATGTGAAGGCTGCTAAGTATGTGTCCAGAAAGTAAAGAGGAAAATATATGTGGGTTTTTTTCCATTAAAGAATGAAAAAAGGGTCAAAAAGGTGAGAAACCAAACACAGAAAACAATTTCTAGAATTTCTAGCTGGGAACTACGTGCAGCTTTTTTTTTTTTTTTTCAGAATGGATTTGTTGGGACAAAAATGTTGCAAAACACCGTCTTTATTTAACACAGTGAACACCTTTAACATTGTAGTTAGTTTTATTTGTAATAGACTTAGATTAGACTTAGAAATTCATACTTCTTTTTCACCTTCTTACTGATCCTATGTTGGGATAGTATAGATTACCTCTTAAGATCCTTTTTTTTTCCACTAGGTTTCTGCTCTGTAATGAGTTTTTACAAACAGGTGTTTTGTTGTTGTTCAGCTCTAAATTTGTTTTTGAAAACTTTGCATATTTAAACATTTAGCTAATCTTACAGGGAAATATACTCTCAAACCAGTCAGATAAAAGAATCTGTTCCATCTAGTCCCCAGTTAACTTTATGATCTACAAAAAAACAGGAGCCCATGATGCCTTTGATTGTAAATAACATTACCCTATGCAACTCTGTCATGAACAGGATATCTGAGACTTTTTGCTCAATTACATATTTATATCATTGGCACAAATTAATGAATTTTTACTTTTCCTTCCTCCACAAACACTTTAACTGTTGTTTAAGAATTTCTATTTTAATGCTTTTTATACCATGCAACAGAAAACCAGATTCCTTCAGCTTGAACAACAGGTTGAAATGGCCATTCCATTTACACTACAACAGTGCTTTTCACATCCAGTTTTTAATATTCCAGCAGATCTATGGATTTCAAATGAACAAGTTGAGGTCAGTGTTGATTATCCTTGTCATCTCAATATTACAATAACTTTTACATGGTTGGATGCACCAGGGAATGCTCTGTAGATTGGAGGCAGTTCATCAACAAGTGTTACAGGAAAAATTTTGACTCTCACAGCAATCCTAAAGCAGAGTGTGCCAAGGAAGCTTTTAAGTCTTTCAACCCATAAGGTAAACCCATGGTTTGTGTTGCAGATACTCCTATGCCATAGTTGGGATCAATCTGACAGAGATGGCATATAGCTTGCTTAAGAATGGTGCTTTAAAGGCTCATCTCTACAACTTGGTCTCTGGGTTGCCACAGATGGAGCACTTCCATCAGTTTTACTGTAAGTATCTGTAGCTTCTCTAGTACAGACTGCTCAGGATAGGCCATAATGTAGAGTTTGGGCTCTTTGGAGTGCATTTCCACTCTTTTCTCAGTAGCCAGAGCAATCTGTTTGTCTTCAGGATCAGGTATTGGAAATGCACCTGATGCTTAAGCATTGTGCTGCAGAAATGTACATTTAAGGATAATTTCTGTGGCTTTCTGTTTTTAGAGACTCCAGTCTGAAAACTCAATATTTGCAGATTTTTTTTTTTTAATTCATTATTACAGCATCCAAAAGCTTGCTGTAGATCAGGATGGGATAGTCCTTGTTTTAAGGGGTTGAAGATCAAGCATGAAAATGTGGAGGCCATTTTTGCAGATCTGTATTTTATTTTCTTCACAGGTTATCTAGTTTATGAGTTTGACAAGTTCTGGTTTGAAGAGGAACCAGAAAGCATTATGCACTTCAACCAGTACAGAGAGAAATTCCATGAAAAAATTAAGGGACTTCTACTGGATTGCAATGTGGTACTGACCTTACAAGATACAAAGAAACCTTAATTCCTCTGCAGTATATGAGGTTCTGTATCAAAATTTGAGTGATGCATTTGGATGGAAGTTTTGTGTGTTTCACCAAAAACTGTCTAACGATAGAACTTTTTTTTTTTACATTAGAAAAAAAAAAGAAAATTAGCAAAATTCAGTTTAGAAAGCTTGGACAATCAACCTCTGTTTACAGGTATTTTTATGCTATTCTCCAAAGGGCAGCTTTTTGAAAAGAAAGTGAAACAAAACCCAACCAACAAACGAACACAAAAAAACAACCCACAAATCTCGAGAGCCTCTGGATTGCTTACTTTTACATTTTCTGTTATACTTCTTGGTGCAGAAACATGAAGCAGGTATTTATGCTGCATCATGTTTTCTATGAATAGGTTTGACTGTTAATGGTCTTTTAAAAGACAGTTTCAGTTCAACTTTTCAAATTTGAATTTAAATTCCATCCTTTTAACGTAATAGTTGAAGTTCAGCTTTGAGTTGAAATTGTTGTGGTTTTAGATTTTTCGTGTTCTTGTTCCTTTATACGTCATTGATTGTTCACTCAACAATGTTAAATTTCTTTGTAATGAAGAGGTCCTCAAAGGGGGTGTATTATTTGTTTGTAATTTTGGAGAAGAGGCTTAATCCATCAGCATATTGATGTACTTACTAGAAATTACTTCTGGATAAGGAAGTTTATCTGTGGATTTGTACCAGCCAATTCCTATGCTTGGAAGAAGTTTAGTTTGCAAACAAACAAAAAGAACCACGTGTCATCAGCATGAGGATGAGATCCTCAGGCTAAAGCTACTCTTTCTAAAAGTATTCCTACTGTAAAAACTTTTGATTCTTTCTAATCTGACTTCAAATGCTGAGGATGATTGACTCGGTATCTGTTGTCAGCCCTTTCTTTTAGCAGCTAAGGGGGTATTCTTAGTGGGAGGTACAACAGATCTAGTTTAGCCCTTTTATAAAAGTTTAAAGAAAAACCTTTATTGCAGTTGCAATCCTTATTTTGTAAAAATAAATTCACATGTGAGTACAAGTCTAAAAAAGATGTATTTTCCATGGAAGGGATGCAACTTTGATGTGTTCCTTAATCTTGCCGTCCTCAGACAATCCAGTAGATAGAACTTCATGTCTGTGTTGTGACTAATTATTGCTTAGAGCAACTTTAAATGGATTTGGTATGACCATCACTTTGTTTTCTAAGACCTTGTATTAAATAAGTGCCTTCTGCTTTTTTCAATCAGCTTTTTATTTTGATTCTTCTAACTGGATCACAGCCTTAGAAACTTGAGTAATATGAGAAAGATTTTTTCACCATATACCTACATAGCTCACAGTGGCACAAAATTTGTATGCTAATACAAGCTTTCATATATTTCTTTTTAATCATCTCAGGTAAACTAGTTAGTTTCTAGTCAGTGACTACTCCAGAAGAGATTCCTGAAGAATATAAGCATTGAATACAATGAATGCAAGCATGAGAAGGAAAAAAAAAAAAAAGACAACCCCCTTTTTGTAATGAGTGTTGTTACACTACATAAGTATGAAATATAATATGTAATACTGCATTTCTTGGAGATCATCAAAATCCACCTGAACATGGCCCTGCTTCAGGCAGGGGATTGGACTTGGTGATCCCCAGAGGTGCCTTGCCACCCCAGTAATTCTGCGAGTCTGTGTTGTGTAAGCAGTGACTTGTGGCACTGCACTGCACCAGCCTTGTGCTTTTGATCCCCTCAATGCTGGGGGTCTCTTGCCTGTGGGGAGGCTCCTGATCAGGGTACACAGTACATGTGTGAGGGGTAACACAGTGCTCTTTTCCTTTTGGGATACCTTAGGTACAGACAAGAGTCAAGTTGAATGTGTGCAGGGTGGGGAAGGGTTCAGTCTCACCTCTGTTGGGTTGATGCTGTTCTACCAATATTAAAAAAACCCAAAAAACAAAACAAAAAAACAGTGGGAAGATGCTCATAGGGAGAGTGTTTATGCTTTGTCTTGGCTTGTAAACTGAACAGCTGAACTGACCAGATTGGATACAAACTGACAATGGGAAGCCCAGTTTGCTACTCCCAGGTACTTGGATCTTGGAACTCTCACCACTGAAGAGCTGAGGTCCCGTGGAGAGCATTCTGGGATTCAGATCCTGTGGTAGAGCTCTGTTTCTCTGAGCCTTGCAGACACTGGACATGCCAAAAATCCAAGGAAGGAAGTGGAAAGTGGACTCCTTTCCTAGTGGCCAAGTGGTTACTTTCTAGCCCCAGCTTCTGTTGAGTTTGTCTTCATTAATAACTTTCACTAGTGCTTGTAGATCTCCTTTGCAAGCAACACGAGACTGACTTTTTGAATTTCAGAAGTGACCCCAATTATGTTTGGCAGCAAAGGAGATTCTGTTTCATCTACTGCTTGTCAGTTAGTTAAAAAATTATTTGAGCCATCTCTAAAGGCTCCTGTGAGCTAGATCTGCAAGCTTTTTTTTTTTTTTTAACAGTTGCAAAAGTAATCTACACCCTTGTCTTGTCTTGCCAGCATTGAAACTTTCACTTGGCTCCTTGTTTTAACATTTTAACATTTAACTACTGCTGAGGCTTCTAAAGCCCACCATAGAATTTCAGGATTTGTATCACACACCTGAGATATTTTAGTGTCAAATGTAGTTCGAGCTTATAAGATGCGCCTTTGTTAGTTTTTTTCTTCTTAAATCAGTGGGTGATCTGAAAGTAAACCGTGGCAGTATACAAGGAGAAAAAGTAAACCCAGCCATCATCAGATGAGCGAGACATATGGGAATACATTAGTTTGCATGTAGTAATTCAGGTGAATGTTTATGTTAGGCCCCAGTGCACCTTCCCAGTGAACAGTTAGAACTTGCATGTGGTTTTGTATGGTCAGCTAGCCCAGTAATGCTGTCTAGGAGTCACTCACTGTATGTAGACTAGTACTGGGTGTCTCTGTTTGCACAAGTGGTAGGCTAATTGTATTATGGTGGTAGCTAGGAAATGTATTGGAAAAGGTAAAATTGTGTTTAGAGAAGGCAAGAACAAGGCTTTACTAGTCAGTGGTATTTTATGCTAACTCTGTTGTAGGCTGACAATCCTAAGGTTATGGAAGACTGGAAATGGAGGCAGGCCACTTTTCTGCAAGTTGATATAATGTTTAACATCAGAATTAATTGCTCACAGGTTATTCTAATAGTCTTAAAAACTCAGTAGATTATTATTTATTATCTATCATGTTTTAAATACGTACCATCTTACTTGAACTTGCATGTGCTGTTAGTTTTCTAACTTGCTGCCTCTTTAAAACATTCACTATGTGAAAGCTTGTATGCAATAGTATTTTAAGAAAAAAATTGAAACTGGAGACAATGAAATGATTCTCTAAATTTGTTGTTGTTCCTGTAGCAACTGTTTAACAAACTACCTTCACTTGAAACATGGTGCCACTCTATGAAAGAATTAATGTGAAGATAAGTAGAAGTTTACCACAAGCAAATGGAAGATCTAGTCTTTCACTAAGTAAACACATTGTTTTAGAAGCAACTAACTTGATTGGAAAGCCATCTGAAAACAGTGCTACTTAGGAAGAAAGAAACAGAATGTTTTAAAATTTGTTGTGCTTCTGTCATCTGATACAGCCATGTAAAGAACAGGGCATTTCGTCCTAAAGGGCAATAGGAAAAGGGGCCAATTTAAGCTCCTCAGATAAATAGTTTTGGACCTCCAGTCTTTGAAAAACAAAACAAAACTGCAAACAAAAATTAAACACACACGCACAACCCCATTGGTTTTCCAGGTTTTCCATCCTAGTTTAAATACAATTTCACCAAAAAAAAAAATTACTTAGCCTTGTTTTAGGAATTATGAGGAAGAAGTTTGTGTTTAGTTAGGTGGGCGTTGAGCAGTCAGTATTCCTGACAATGCTGCTGGTGGTGCGTGGTGAAGATGTGACCTGTGGTTTCCTTCTGTCATTCCTGTTTGTGTTGCTGTAGTACCATGGTGCCCCATCTTTAGCCTGATGTTTCTTGTGCCAGTCTAGATACTGTCTTTCTCTAGGGATTTAAGAACAACCCAGCCCAAGACAACTTGTGGGCAGTTTCTTCTTATCACACTGTGCTTAGATAGCTGCACACTAATAGGAATTCCTGTTTACCACAATTTAAAAGCAATAACGTAAACTGTGATGTCTGTGTAATAGAGATGTTTACAATGGTAGCAAATAAAGAACGGGTTATTCCAAAATATTGTCGACATTTGTGTCTTTGGCCTGCTAGAAAATGTAACAATTTCCACTTTCATGCACCTGCACTGGGATATGAGTGGAAGTTTTATCCTACCTTTTTCTTCCCCCCTGTCTTCCCTACTTGCATCCAGCTTGTTTAGAGGTCTGTGGTTCTTGAGCCTGTTATGCAGCTGGGCTGCCATACTCTGCTGCAAGTGGTAGAGGTTTATTACTGCTTCATTTCAGTTGCTTTTAAAATCCTCACTTGAAAAGAAGCCGTCTTAAGCTTAAAAAAAACCAAACATCCACAACACAAAAAACCCCCAACCAAACTGAACCAAAACCCCCAAGAAACCCCATAACAATGATTTTGTTTGAAGGACCTGGAAGCTAACTCTTGAAGGCAACTCAAAATGTGAGCATTTTTGTTCAGGAAGAACAAAATTTGAAAGCTGGAGAGCCACTGTGGAGAAAGAAAGAGAAACCCTCATATCTTGATAGTTTGTTGGTTTTTTTCAGACTCTCTATCTTCTGGCATGCCTTCATACAAGCTATGTTAAATAATTGCTTGGGTTTTTAAGTTTATTTGTATCTTTCAGGCAGCCTTTGTTTCTCCCCCTGAATTCTGGAGAACAAACTCCAAATGTCAGGTTGATCAAGTATGCAAATGTGTTATTTTAGAAAATGGGATGAGCAAGCAGCTATTCAGGAAATTTAAACTGAGATACTGAATACCACAGGAAAGAGAAGAACCAGAGCTTAACAGTCTTCTTAAGTGACATACTTTGAGACAGCTGTCATCATTTTATCAGGAACATCTTGCACTGCATTTAAGACTGACTAAGCTGTATTTCACAGCTTGTAGTCCCAGCTCTAAGCCACTCTCAGCACAGCGATGCTGCCATCAGCACCTCGCAATTTTCTATTCTAAGTTATTTTCCAGAGTAATGTTCACTGCCACATTTTTGCTTTGTTATTATTTGCTTTAGGGTCAATTTCTGGTTTTGCTATTGAACAAATCCACATTTTAAATTGTGGCAGTTTTGGCTGGGGTAATTTCCTTCCCAGTGGCTGGACTGGGGCTGTGTTTTGGATTTGTGCTGAACCCAGGGTGGATAATCCAGAGATGTTTTTGTTATTGCTGAGCTGGGCTTGCACAGAGCCAAGGCCTTTTCTGCTTTTGGTGCTGCCACACTGGTGAGGAAGCTGGGGGTGCCTGGGAGGGTGGGAGGGGACATAGCCCGGACAGGTGACCCCAACTGACCAAAGGGATGTTCCAGACCATGGGACACCATGCTCAGTGTATGAAGTGGGGGGCAGGATGAAAGGGGGCACATTTGGAGTGATGGTTTTCTCTTCCCAAGTTACATGTGATGGGGCCCTGCTCTCCTGGAGATGGCTGAGCACCTGCCTGCCCATGGGAAGCAGGGAATTCATTCCTTGGTTTGCTCTGCTTGTGTATGTGGCTTTTGCTTTCCCTGTTAAACTGACTTTATCTCAACCTGTGAGTTTTCAGGCTTTTACCCTTCTGATTCTCTCCCCGATCCTGCTGGTGGGGGAGGAAGAGAGTGGGTGCCTGGGGCTTGGTGGCTGCCTGGAGTTAAACTACAATATTAAAAGTCACAACTGAAGTATGTAACACTTGACACAAGACTATCTTCTAGTTGAAAGAAACAGAAATAGCATAGAAGGAATGTTTTTTCCAACTGGAGGATAAGGCTCAGTAATAGAACTACCATAACACTTCTGCTCACCTAAGCTGGTGACCTCCAGTCACAGACCAGCCTTTTCCCTCAGCACCAGGAGCTGACACCAGGATTTGAAGGAACACTGGAACTTCATGCTGTAACCAAGCAAAAGGCCAGGATACCATGGGATGCTCTGCCATAGGCTAAGCTGACCTACCAACTCATACACAATTCCTCAGCATTTTCTCATTTGTTCAAGATGTTTCACTCTAAGCCCAACTAGTCCATGTTTCTTACAAAAATGCATACAATACATCAACTACTTTTTACTGTCAATACCTGATTTCTGATAAAAGGTGTCTCCTTTAAAGCTACAGCATCCCTTGTTATTACTGGATTACCAAGAACTGGAGCAGACTGGGCATCACAGGGATGCCAGAAATTTGCAGAGCAGCAGCACTGGGATTCACCAGGACACGTGCAATCCAAACTTGCCAAGCTGTGCTCCCTGCCTTTAACACTGGGACAGCCTTCTCTGATCTACTGCTTCTGCCTTCAGGCAGGCTGTAGGCTTACAGTGTTTATGCAGCAGCCTCCCTGTGTTGCTCTGAGCACCCTGATGGAACTGCAACTCTCCCTAATGCTTTTTTTCGGTTACTGTAGCGCACCTACTAATGACAAACCCAATGACCACAGCTCCATTATGAGGCTGCAAAATTAAAGATTAGTAATGAAGGCCCACTGACAGGAGGGATGCAGAAGTTTGTGGAGTCCCCAGGAGGTACCAGATCTGGCTGCACAGCTTTCCAAGCAAAAGCACTCTCTTTGCCTGACCAGCTGCTCTCAGGCTGCTCCTGTTCCCTCCCACAGTTCCTTACATGCCACACCATATGTCCCACACCAGCCTCCACCATCTGAATTTATGACACAACACCTGACTTCTACTGTAACAGAAGCTCCAGCATCATTGTGTAAGAACTCATAAGGAGCTTTTCTCTTTGCAACAGTTCTGATGTCATTTTTTCTATAGCTTTAATACATCACATAATGAGCTTTTGTTCTGTGTAACACAAACATTTGCAAGTCTCAACCCTCAGCTCTAACACCTGGAACTCAGGAGCCGCAAAACAAAGGAGGTAAGTGCCACAGAACTTCCAGGTGTTAACAGCATCCGACTAAGCTGAAAGACAGACTGGGAAAAAAGCAATAAAGAAATATTCTTTTCAAGTTTTGGTTTTTTTTTTTTTTCAGTAGTGAAAGTTCTATATAAAATAACCTATAAAAAAGCTCTATAAAATAGAGCCTCAACTGAACTCTACAATTCAGAATAAAGAGACTATATCTCCAAGCAGAAAAAGCACAAGACATAGGTACCAAAAAAGCCATACTCACTTTTTGTGTAGCACACCTGCACATACAGTAAGCCTTTAAAAATACTCACATTTTCCCAAAAGTTTCACACCATTGTATGCTGGTCAGTTGAATTCTTGTATAGCTTTCTGCTCACCAGCTCCCACACAGCTACTAAAGAACAGGGCACAGCAGCTCTGGTCACCAAATAGGCAACTGCCAGGTGGTCCTGATCAGGTGAGGAGCCTCATCCAAACAAACCTGGAGAAGATCAGCTCAGCTGGCTGCTACCTGCAGCAATGCCATTCTTACAGAGGACCTGGCTCACACTTGGGAGCTTTGCTGACGTGATCAGGAAGGTAAGGAAGGCTACTAGAGCAAAACAAAAAGTATATATATTTACTTGATAGATATTGAGTAAACTAGCTCATGGTACACCAGAGATCCACGTGTGGATGCCTCTCATTACAGGAGCCAAAACAGCAAAATAATTCTTGTGAACCGCTGCACCCCCTGCCCTGTGGGTGGGGTGGGAACAAAGTTGACAAGTCCGTCAAAGATAAATGTTTTGGAGCTGTGTCCTGTGTGTCTCTAGCCGTGTGTGTAAGCGTGCTGATAGGCTTAAATTCACTTTACCATAACAGACACCTAAAAGAGAAATATTTCAGGGATCTGCAAACTTAAAAAGGTCAGTAGTCCACTTAAGGATGTTAATTCTTAGTGCTGAGGACTTTCATGCCATCTTATTCAGCTGCCAAGCATTAAAATAAAGCATCCCACTCTGGCCTTGGCATCTTAAATCAAAACAAAGTCATAATCTCCAAAACAGTGATTATGGCTTCAAATTAATATCATTATTTGATACATATATAAATCCATCCACAGTCACAGCAGGAATGCCACAGTGCTTTTTCATACTGCTAATGGTAGACATACTTAGATTTGTCTGTGTAATAAAGCACAACCACCTCATTTTCCCTCTAGCATGACTTTAATAGTTAAAAATCAAATCTGTGCAGAGTGTACTTTATTTGTTCACATTACCTATCTGTGGTTAAAAACCACTTCATCTGACAGTTTAAAAGCATTCTTTTAAAACAAAAGAATTAAACATAGCTTGTGCTAAAAAAATCTGCAAGTTACATGGATGCAGTATTATACAGGAGTATAAAAAAAATCAACAGTATTCTACAGAAAATATTCTCAAAACAGCAAATAAAGATTAGGCATGTAGGCATGATCCTGAAACAAACACGAATTAAAAAACAGCTAACAAAATTTAAAAAAAAAATCCTGAATATCTGTATAAAAAAAGCAAGGATTCAAAGTGCAGGTGCTCCAGTTTTCATTTTAACATATTATTCAGTAAATCAATACAGGATACTATTCATTTCATATAAAGTGACAGTGTTCTCAGTAAGATTTAAACATTCAATTACATTATCTTGCAGATTTTTTTTCATTACTGCTGCTTTACACTGTAGTAAATAAAGACTTATGCAATACAGGCTTTTATTTTCTTAATCTAACAAGGATATAACAGGTTGGTGGTAAAGGTTAGTTTTAAGAACTAAGCTATATTTGCTGTAGATCCAGCCTTAGAAGTAGATATATATACTTTTTTTTTTTTTTTACTTTTAAAAACAGACTTCAAATTTTGAAAAGAGACTCTACCAATCTGTTCTGGGACCTGCAAACACTGTCTTTGGAGCACCCCAGCAAAGCTTCCAAGTCCACTGGTTGGGAATACAGCCCTGGGCAGGGCCACGCTGGACTTCTTTCTTTGGTGGCTGCATCTGAGAAAGGGTTTTCTCTCTGCCGAACCCAGGGAAAGGCAAATGGGCAGAAACCATCACATTTACCTACATTTGCCTGATGTGCCAGCTAGGTTGGGATGGATGTCTTACTTTTACTTGAGCATACCAGTCTCAGGCAGAGGAAGTTAGGAGCCAGGCAGGTGTCACTGACGTGGTCTTTCATATATTCAAAAAAGTAAAATCAAAGCATACATTCGAAGCCTCTTTGGAAAAAAATTATATTAAATAAAATTATGCTTCAAGGTTGTTGCCTGGAACTTATTTTCACCCAAGGTCCTTTTCAGGTTGACAGTGTCCCTTTAAATTTTAGGTTCTTCCCATTTTGTTAATTCTTTTTTCCCAAGCATCAGATCTCTATATATGTCTATTTTAAAAATGCACATAAATACCGGCATTAAGTTTACATTTAGAAATTAAGAACTAATCTTTACCATTATACATTGACAGCAATATTAATAATACACACACTTCACTGACAAGCGTTATTTTTTTTCTGTATTTTGAATAAAATTTGCATTTGTGTAACATTTCCCACAGAAAGAGTGATTATACTTGAAGATAGTTAAGTTGCACCCCAACATTTTCACATTAGTGAAAACAATCATGTTTTGAAAATACCAGGGCCTCTGCCAGGTACTAATAAATAGAGAATGAAAAGAAAAGATAAAATAAAAAACCCAACCGCCTTTTATCCCGACATAGTAGAGATTTCATAGTCACTGGCCGAGGTTATGGGTTTACCCCTCATCCTGATGTTTTTAGCATTAGTAATCCTGGCCATCATGGACACAGGCTTGTCAAAGTACCTGACCAGCGCTGGCTCAGTCAAAAGGGAGGCTAAAAATTGTTCAAAGGTGATGGCCCAGTCCCTGTCAATGCTGGTGCTCCTGCGGAGGGCGGGGGTGTGGTTGCTCCGCACCAGAACCGTGTCTTCCCCAATGTCCTCGCAGTGCAGCTTCTCCTCCTCGTGCGAGCCCGCGCTCAGCACCGAGTAGGAGGACATGGAGCTGTCATCTTTTGTGTCGTCATCGGAAATCAGCATGGAAGAACAGGCTCCGTTGTCCCTGGGGGAAGAGTCTTCCAGCTTAATGTCTTCCATCTGCATGCCCAGGGTGCTGTCGGTGCAAGTGGCCTCCTCCTCGCTGGCCACGAGGCCACCCCGGAACGCCTTGTGCTGCTCCAGGGGGTACTGCTGGTGCTCCTTCTTCTGGAACAGCTCGCTCTGAAGGGCTTTGCTGCAGTTGTTGCTGCTGTCTGTGTCACTGGGCGGCTGCACACTGAAGAGCTTCCCAACCTCCCCGATCTCCAGGAGCAAGCTCGTCACAGCGGCTGTAGCATGGTACAGGTCCTGCTCGTTGGGGTCTTCGCTGAACATGTTGTACATCGTCTTGCACAGCTCAATGAACTGCCCCTAGACACAGGGGGAAGAAACGTTAGAAAAAATCATGCTGACATCTTCCAAATGAGTTTTAAAAGTCTGGAATTGAGGCACAACACAAGAGATTCATGTGGGTTTATGTGACTAAAGCAAAATTCAAAATAACCCAGGTGCAGTCTAGGAAGCATTTTGTAAGACTCGGCAGTCAGATATGTTGCATCTCTCAAAGGTATTTAGAATAAATTGTTGGATGGTTTGTCCACCATATCACAAATATAATTCTCTGCAGCCACAGGAGGGCAACAGAGGGTGAGCAGTGAGACACTTTGCATTCATTTTGGTGGATTTTCTTGTAGGAATAATGCTACGTATAACTATGGGTTTGCTAAAACTTATGAGAAGTAATGAAAAATGAAGACCTGCAGCACTCCTTAGCTGACAGGAGTAACTTAGTTGGATACAAATCTTTTGAAATTCGAAACTGGTGAATCAAATAGGAAGATTTGCTCACGGCTACCTTTAGTAAGAATCATTGTTCCACAGGGAATAAACCTTCCCTGCATATTCTGGAGGAAACAGCTATCCCAATGGGTCTCCTCCTCCTTAGCAGCTGTGGATCTAAGGGGAATGAGACTAGCACTACAAATCACAAAACATTAAATACTTCTTTCAGGTTATGCTTGTTAGACATTCAGAGCTAGCTGGTGATATTCAGTGTCACATCCTTTGTCTAGAGATCAAAGTAATATGTTATCATTCCTGTATGTGTATATCTCATTTTCGGGATGTTTCGGGATGTTTTGGGAGCCAGTTACATATTTTGTAAACAATAAGCTTCTGCAATCAGCTGACTGTTGCTCTGGTAAAAAAGTATCTGCTCAAAATAAAACCTTTGTTCAGTATTAATGCACTGAATATTTATACATATGTGAAGAAAGTTTAAAGTTAACGAAAAGTAAGTGTCAGCAAAAGTACCTGATTCAGCTTGGGCAAGTCCTTTGTGTTTTTTGCTTTGGATTTATTCTCTTGGCTCCACATTCTCAGGTAATTTCGATTCTCTTGTGAGCTCTTCTTGCCTATTGCCAACAAATTACCCAGAGGAGGAGGAAAAAGTCCATGAAGAAACCTTAAATGAATACTTTTATTTCCCATTTTCAAAAGGAGCATCTTAACACGAAATGAAAGATGTAACTCACACGGAGACACCAAGCATACCTTTGTCTGTTTTCAGACTCACTGTAACAAACCCATCATCTATTCCATGTTTGTTCCTGCTGTCTAGGCCAACAACTAGGAAGTGGAGGGGCAGGGGGAGAGAGAGATCAGTGTGGGTTTAGATGCAGACATCGTTTTCATGTGTACAGTGCAAAATAACAAAATGTTTACAAATATCTACAAACTCTGCAAAAAATGCAGAGTAAAAATTCTAGGAATGAATGATGATTTTTGCTTATTCTTAAACCTATCGACAAATTCTATTTAATTTATAGTATCACTGCTGAGGCTGGGACCATCACTGGTTTTGTTCCTGTAGTACAGTGATTAACCCATGTTAACAGAACACAATTTCTAGCGTGATCTATGTTTGGTGATTATACCAGTGCACCTTCTTTTGCCTCTCAGGACTTAAAATTGCCATTTCTAGTCTATTAACTCTTATCTGTATTTTCAAACAACTTTCCTCCCACTTATAACCTGAAGGATGGGTTATATCTTTCTTGAATCAGAAAGAAACTTCACATCAAGCATCTCAAGAAAGAGAAAGCCTTTTAAAGCAGCAGTGATGAGACGCTGGCTCTCATCAGGGCACATAAGATTTCAAACCGCTGAACTACATTTTGCTGTACCTTTTGCTCTCCATTTTTTAGAATGTTTTAAGTTCTGATCCAAATGCATCTTGAAAGCCAATCTATCTATTCTTACTCTCCACAAAATTACTTCTACTACAACATGCTGATGGCATTATTCTGCAATGCACAGTTCATGGGGACTCTCAGTGTACACATGCCCGCACCTTTAAAGATACCAACACATATACAGATGCTTCATGCTTCTTTTTACAGAGAATCCAATTTAATCCAATTTAAAAGTAGTTTCCTAAAAGACATGTTGACTGAAATGCATCACCTCATCTTCTCATGCCCCAGACAAAAGATGCCTACCATGTGTACAATCTGGTGTGATGTCTTCAAAAAAGTACTGAGTAGCTTCAAAAGCAGAGTCTGGCTCTTCTTGCTCAGGGGACGGATCTAAGCAACACAGTAAAATTCTTTCATTAAAAATCCCACCTTTTAATTAAAAACTGAAAGATATTTCCATTAATACATTTAGAATGTCCATTTCTAGAAGGAAAAGAATGAGGGTGTGGTGGGCTAGGAATCATCTCCTTTTAACTCACAGGAGATGAACAACTGGACCTGAATTGTCTCCTTCCCAACATCCAATACTGTCTCACAAGGAGCTGTTTGCCTTCAGAGGCTGGCTTACCCATCTTCCCATGTCTACTTCCATTACCTTCTTCTGTGCAGCTCAGTGTGTCCTAAGCAGGGTGTGAACTCTTTCCTAGCTGGAAACAGTCTGTCATCATTTGGTATGAGCTTACCAGTTCCCAAATACAAGAAGCTGCATTCTTAAGAACAGATTTTTACTGTAATGGTTCAATTTTTTTAAAAAATATTTTTAAAAAGTGTTTTAAGTATTTGTTCCCAGTTAAATTAGTGAATCACTCAGGCCTACCTCCAAGCAAACCCAGCTGGGAGCAATCAGGAATGCATGTTCAAAGCATACAAAGGTGAATGCCCTCTCAAAGATTTTAGATATGTTTACCAGAGCATGTAAATGTGCACGAGACTTGAACTACCCAAGCAGTTGCAATGTTCTTAAAGTGCAGGCTCAGTGAGGACAGCAGTGGGTTCTTCATGGCATGTGTGTGACAAGCCAGAGGGGACACAGTTCCAGTATGGCATTTTCAAAACTGTTTTGAGGTGTTTTCATCCCCTCTCCACCCTTAACTGCCTCTCTCACTTAGCTGAGTCAAGGTTTGTACAGTTCCCTGGAAAACACATCTATGAAACGATCTGGAGCTTCCCTCTGCAAACAGTTGTGTCAGCCCAGAGGGGACACCAAGAAGAAAGCCTGGGGACAGAAACAAGGAGCCAGGACATGCAGGAGTATTTCAAACTAGCTTAATTTTCAAACTCTTAAATAGAGTGCATTATGGTGACAAATGTTGAAGAACACTGGATTTACGCCTGGGGGATATCACCAACCCCAGCTTACCAGGCAAGAGACATATAAATGTTTGTGGAGGGAGCAATTGAGGGCTTTGAGGGTGCTTTCAGACTTTCCAAATCTCTGTCTGGTTAGAGTAGAAGCTCCCTTATTTTACTGCTGCATAAACAGCTACGATAATTCCCACAAATTAATTTTTAATTGGGAAAGCCAGTCATAAACAACTCTGCTCCAAATTCCTGTTCTCAGCAAAACAAGAGTTATTTTAACATCATTTACTTACCAGGCAAAACATGCATTTTATACAGTAGCTTCAGCTTCTCTGTAAGATCTCCATGGCACGCTGCACCTAAACAGCATTACATGCACTATATTACTACTCAGCATTCTATGCCATTTGATTTATTTTTGCTGCAATATTTTGGTTTAGAAGCTGCTACGTTCACTCTGGGAAGTGCTGTACCCCTTTAGAGCTCGAGATCATAAGGCAGTCACTTGACTTCTAAGATCATAAAGCAGAAATAGTAAGAGAGCCCAGACAAATCTACCCTGAATTTTGTACTTCAAGCTTGGGTCCTTTATTAAATGCCTATTTCATAACACTCCATCTATGGTTATGGCATTATCACTCAGAAAGGCCTCCAGCTGGAACTTAACAAGACCTTTTTTGTGTGGACTTCAAATTTCCTGATCTGAGGGTTCAATAACAACATCACATGTCTCAGAGCAGTAAGATATTTATAAAAAAAAAAGGGAGAAATTCAAGTAAACAGCATTTATCATAGCTTAGCCATGGGTTAAACTGGTGTTCAGGCAACACTTTACTGTGATTTTTCCACATCAACTTCTGTTCTTTCTGGACTACACTACAATTACTTGTATGAAATCCAAGGGGTCTATTGAAGCCCCTCCTTCCAATTAATTAAATGGATAGTAGTTAATTTTAAAGTAATGAAATAAACGATAATCAGACTTTTTCATAAATCCCACTTGTTGTGACACGCCATCCATAAATAAATGAATTAACCTTCAATAATTAGATTGTGCAGAGATTTATTTTACCTTATGGGTGACCGTGTCAACTTACCTCTGCTATGCAAACTACAAAGTGTGGTGTGGTAAATACTAACAATCATTAGTAGATTGTTAAGCTTAAAACTCCAATAACTACAGGTGTTAGGCCAAAGAATTGAGTACATCTACATTTGCCATTTTGCTTTCAACATGGTCCTTTTTAAGCACAAAACCTCATTATGTTCCTATCTGGTGTACCACACCATGCAGGTAACGCTTTTTCTTCTGGTAATGGCAACATGAAATAACCAAAGGACAGAACGGGCTGCACTTCTGCATCCTCCACCAACAGGGAACTGCAGGGAAGCAGACACTAAAATAGGATTCAGGGCACAGGGTGACATGTGTAGGCTTGTTCCTCTCTCTGTCCCCAGATATGAAGAGACCTGAAAAAGCTCAGCAGCTACTGTTTGAGATCAATCTGTGTGTGCTTTCTAATGCACACTTTTCCTTCCTCCTAATGTGTCCCTTTTCCTTTTTGCTCCAAATTAGGAAGACTATTGCCAGTAGGTCAAGGGAGGTGATCCTGCCCCTGAAAGGCTTGGAGAAGTGGTGAGGTTAACACACTGCTTTTCGAATATCCTCCTGCATTCTGCGGGTGAAAAAAAACTGTCTGCAAAAAAGAATAAAAATACACTCAGGTACTCCTTGCAAGACACAGCTTTCATGGTGCTGACTTCAACAGGGGGCTGTGACAAGTGCTGCAGTCAGATGCAGCCACCAGAGGAGTGGGAGAGCTGAGTGCTCTGAGAAGGGAGTATTGCAAAAACATGAAGAGAGGCAGGAGGCCACTTTGAATCCATGTAGAGGTCTCTGTAGCTTGCTTGGATGTGCAGTCAACAACTGTTATGCTCTAATCCAGTGTGCTACAGGGGAGATTTGTCATGAGTGAATAACCCAAAGAGCTCCTAACCAAGGCTGAAAACCTCTTCTGAGCAGCATAACTCGTTGGGCAAACCACTCCTATATCTGGACTATATCATGGTAACAGGGCACAGAGTAAACATAAATAATATGTCAGGTTATTCCACCTTTGCTCAGCTGAGGCCCTACAGGCACCTGAAGTAGGAGGTTCTTGAGCTATTTGTTGTAGGAACAATGAAAAGGAAAAGGAAATGGAATTATTAAAAGTCCTGGGGCATGGTGAAATATGCTCAAACAGATCCATTGTTCTTTTGTTGACTGTATTGACCTTCCTACCATTCATGCGATTCTCAACAAAAAAAAGATTGTTGACTTATTTTTTAGGGGGAAAAAAAAAAGATTTTCAAATTACACCACATTGGGCTCAGTTTCTGAAAAATGTGAGTTTGCAGAATGAGCATTTTTGATTGTTTTGCCCATTGAAGATTTTAGTTCAGTCATGTTGGCTTACAGTCACATTTGTGCATTTTACATACATTTCTATTCACAGTGCTCAAGACTGGCCCTTGTTCTTACTACTCATTATTGGTTCCAAAACATGCTCTCTCAGTCAGTAACTGGTTGGCTGTTATTAACAGCATCCTGTAAACAGGAAGAGTAGTTAATTCCTGGGTCCTCAAAAGGCCATTGAGTGTTACCTGGCAAACAGTACCTCAAATACAAATTACTGCATCACAGGAAGCACTGGGAATTTTTGGGTGGTGTGTAGAGAAGGTGTGCAGCCAGTTTTAGTGTCACAGCTATTTTGCACTTAGAAAAGAACAGGTGCTACCACTGCTGTACAGGGGTTTTAATACAAAGCTGCATTTGGACCTCTAATGCTTAAACATTTTGTTACAAAGCGTTGCTGAAAGCCAGACTGGGAAACCTTTTCACTCTCAAAAAGGATCAAAATGTAGAGCTGGAGGAAATTCCAGGTTGCCATGAAATAATACATGGTAGATGGTGAGATGTTGGTCACCTACAGTGAACAACTCCTGCTATATTCAAAAAAGGAGTGGCCAGTTCCTGCCTCATCTTTGCTTCTTCATGTTAATCCTGGGGCTCACGATGTTGACTTTCACATCCTGAAATCTTGCTTCTTCCAGACTAAAAACATTCAGTCTCCCTCTCTGACCTGCACCTCCACATTCTCCTTTTCAGGGGACTTCCCAACTGCTTTCTGCAGTCTTGGTTACTGATTTCAGAAGCAACAGAGGTAGTACCTCACACTTTAACTATGACTAGGAGTAATACTCCATTAAGCACACACATTGCAGTTAATATTTGTGTTGAGAGTTAGCAGTCAGTGAAATCCTCAGATCCGAAGGGATCTGTTCACATGTTGTCCTTTTCTCCTAATGGAGATTCACCTACTAAGACCAGCCTAAACCCCAGAGGGAACCACTGCCACAGGCATGATAAAATGAGCTGAACAGAAACAAACTGATTTGTCACGCTATTTTAAAAGTGCTGTGGATTCCTCCTTACTTAGCCCAGAGACAAATTCACGGAAGTTGATGAGCAGGTCTCCATTTTCATCCAGAAGCCTGAACAAGCGGGCAGCCAATATATCTGAGTGAGTTCCACATGCCCAGGGGAAGAGGAGGGCGAACATGCCCTTGAACTGCTCAAAGTCAATGCGGTACTGCTCCAGGTAGGGCAGGCTGGGGTCGTGCCGCTCCGTGGCGTTGCTGTTTCCTCCCCAGTAGCAGCTGGTCAGGTGTTCTGCCTGCACAGAAGGTAAACACCTTCTTGTCAGCACCTCTACAAACAATTCATGGCTCTCCATGATAAAGAAAATTACAAACAATTCTTTCACATGCATTCTTAAAACAATGCAAGATAACAGATGTATTTCAATTTACCCAGCCCTTCCACATCTGGAGGGTTTCTCCTCTAACCAGCACAAAAAGGCATCCCTTCATAAAAAATAAGAAGATAAAGCAAAACTTTTTCTGCCTCCCAGGCAGATGAAACCTGAAACACCTGTTTTGGCCAGAGCTATGACTTTGCAGGCTTATTTTGCTTAGTCACCCTCTGCACCCTCATCACACAGTCAAGTCAGAAGTCTCATGAAATCTTTATTTAATCTTTAATCATATGAAAATAGCTGTTTATTTGAAATATTTTTTGTTGCACTGTGGATTCTCAAAAATACTGAATAATGTACTATTCTTTCAGTCTTACGGAAGTCAGTGGAGGTCCTGGAGCTGATTTTGACATAATCTAATTCAAAACAATTCAGAAGCTTAGAGAAAACGATTCCAGTACTGCACAGCGATCAACCAGAGAGGCCTGTCTGACTTGTGTCATTGATTTCATGAAAGACTGAAAGAAGGCACTGCAGGATTTGGACAATTTGGACTTGTCATTACAGATGGGAAATTTACAGGAAATAAATTCTTCATTGCATTAAAAAAAAAATCTCTGTTACAACAAAACTGAGGAAGAAAGTATTTTGTTTTAAGACATTGTGCATGAAGGTGAAGCGAATGCATTTAAATGATCACCTTTAAATTTGTGGATCTAGTGGCACTGTTGTACAACCAGCTTACAAAGACACACCACTTTGTGACATTAAATTCCCATGTAATAATGCATTGAAGCATTAACAATGGCAAAAATCAGCTATTGCAATACAAAAGTATTAACTGTCTGAGATAACAGAATAATTGTGATAAATTCCAAAACTTTGGTCAGGTAGAGAGAGACATATGTTTAGTTTGTAATGACTGATCAAAAGCCTCTATCCACTTTTTCATCTAATAGTTTTCATCAGTATGTACTTTTTTCAAATGGACAAATCATTTAGTGAATTAAGTCTTTCCCGATGTTTTAAAAACTGCTTGAGTTTTAATTTTTTTGTATATCAATAAGACAGCAGCTAATTCAAGTTTGCATCAAGATACCCAATAATAACTGACAGAGTTGACCTGGTGCTTAGAAAAGACAGTCTCACATAAAAAATGAACATTTACATGTTCTGGAGGCACATGATCTTATCTCCACTTAGCTTTACCTTGAAAAGCGCGTACAGTTCCTCCAGTTCATCGATAGTAAAAGAGGTCTCTGTCACAATAGTTCGTACCTTTTGAAACACAACATTAACAGTTACAGACTTGAAATCCACATCTCACTGAACAGTTAAGTTAAACTTCAGAAATTGAGTGAACATATTATTTGCAAAGAACATTATTTCAGTACTTACCACATTGCGCTTTGTAGTATCTTCGAGGGTTTGGATGACTTTCAGTCTTTGTTTGAATCTCATTTGTTCAATTAAATCTGCCCGGATACTTCCAAATTTCTTGAAAGAGAAAAAGTAGTACACGATTGTCTGTGTATTAATATTCAGAATATTTAGCTTGACTTTAATGTATTTGAGAAATTAATTTAATTACATGATGTACCACAAATGAAACTGCTGTTAACGCATTTTTCTAACACATTACAAAGTTACAAAGATTTTAGGAATATATCACTAGATTTTATTTTTCCCAAGAACTTATTTGAATTTGAAAGGTCTTTATTCAATTTCAAACTCTCCCATTTCAAACTGTAATCTCAGTAGTTAGAAATTTCAGTAGTTAGAAATTTCTTGCTTGGCAAATACTCTGTGAATAGATTGTTTCATAAGTCCTCCTGCAGAGTTTTATTTCAGCTTGTCCTGGAACGTCTCATAATCACAAGAGAAAGAGGATATTAGGATCTCTAAGGGTTGAGACAGTACAGCAATCCTTACATTCTGAGGATCTGAAACCAAGTAGCAAGAATGCAATTTCCACTAAGAAAATATTCTGTTTAATAGTCAAGTCTTATTTTCAGTTTTTTTCACAATACACGTAACAGTGTCAGGGAGCTCCTGCACATAGTACAAAAGCATCCTAGGGGGAAAACCTATTAGGAATAATATTCCACGTTTTCATAGGCAGAGGAACGCCTAATCCCTAAGAGTCATTTTTGTAGAAGCATTATAAGCAGAAGTTTCTTGCCATCCAAAATCCACTTGTAACACACTTAGGAATGCACAGATGATCAGCAGAAACAATAATGCCAGACATGAACTACACCACATGTAAAGCTATAAAGGGGTGCCAGGACACACTCTCATACAAGATGGATTTATATTTCCAGTGCAAGTGCATCTACATAAGCAGGTCATAATTTGCTGGCACATTCCTGTAAGATGAAATAAATGATAAAACTGCATTTATCTATAAAGGTGTTCACCTTTATCATGTTCCTTGGGAGTAAAAAGATGCTTCATGTACTTGTGAGCATTTTGCAAATAAAAAAGTCTTTTGACAAAAATGGAATGTAGATAAAAATTCACAAATATCAAGCATCACAGAGGTCACAAGACCTTGAAAAGACAGATCTGTTGTGGCTCTGAGGCTGTACCTATTCCGGCAATCAGAGTTTATTCACTGGTCTGGGGGCCAAATAAGAAGGTCTGTTCACATCCATACAACTAAAACTCACGCAGTCTAGAAAAAAGGAAGGTTGCAGGTGACTTCCTTCTGGGAATGGTCCTTTCCCATGCTAAGTTTCAAACTGTACAAGGAGTTGTTGGAAGGGTGTCACCTGTTCTAGGTCAAAACCGTATGAACCTTTCCACAGCACAGACCTTTGAGTGGCAGCTCTTTAGCTAAAATGGCCAAGATCAAGATACCACTGTACACACAGCTGAAGTGTTGAAGGCCTATTTTTTTTTCCAAATTAGCTAACACACAAATCAAATGAGTTAAACACGTAACAGCTCTGAATATGAATCTACACTCCACTGACAGCTAGTGAGCCATGCACAGGCTTTTAAAACTGCAGTGATTATGCATTATTTCAGTCACTTCTACTAGAATTATCATGACACCAGGATCTATGGCTTCTGAATTAAATGCAAATTGAATGAAAGGATAAGAGATTTCTTACTAAAAACTGTTTTCAGTAAATTAAGAAAGTACTGGCAGTGTAAAACACACTTGTTAAGCATATTCTCTTATTTAAAGCCTGTTTCTCCTTTGAAAGCAGAAAATCTGTTCAATATCACAGAGAGGGGTGCTAATCACTTATTTACCAAAAAATTCTTCTGCATCACTTCAACTTTAACAGGAGACTTCTCATGTATGCATCTGACATGATTAGCTAAGAGCTGGGCAGTGTCAGAGCATGATGGAAACCAGATCTTCATAAAACAACTCAAACATTGTGCCTTTGCCAGCCCCATCAAGTTCTCAGACTCATCACATTCCCATAACAAATATCACAGGACAGTCTGGAAGGGACAAGGTTTTCCCCTCTCCTTGGGGGTGGTGTGTGTATGCTTGAGGGAAGGCAAAGGTCTCTAAAAAACCTCACATTTTCTTCAGCCGTAGGTCTTCCTATTATTTTTAAATTATAAATGTCTACAAGATTAAGAATAGATGGCTACCCAGCAAGTACTCTTAACAGTTTAAATTCTAAAAAATAACAAAAATGTGCTCACTTAGTTGGTATTTTATTCTTTGCAGCTGTAACAAAGCTAGCAGTGAGTTCACAGCCCTGACTGCACATAACTAATTGAGAAACACAACAGGTGTAACAGATGCCTTAAAGTTTCTGAATCTTAATAGTTTACTAAAGAATTGTTGGGGTTTCTTTTTTAATAATCAAATCAATTAACAGCAACTCTCTTGAAACTAATTCTCTCTTTGCAACCAGCTCCTGCTTTCCTCACAGTTCCTCACTCCCCATGCTACTTGTTTTGCCTAATTATACTGGAGTGCAGCTGGTTATTTACCTAGAAGGAGCTACAAGGTTCTGGGCTGCAGAAGCCCCAAAAAGACAGACAGGCTCTGCATGGAGTCACGTTAATCATCTTAGAGCAGTTAAGCCAATGCAAGCAGTCTTCATGGTGAGGAAAATGGAAAAATGCAAGGAAAACACAATTTCACATAAACGCCCTCCTGTCCATTCCGACATTGTGTGAATGACAAGAAACATTCATCTACCCTGATACACTTTTCCCTTCAGCACAGAAAGCACCAAGGACTGCCTACTTCCTTATTAAACATGATATGTTAAAGCAAGGGGGGTCCAGGGACACAGGAAGTACCTTTGAGAAAGCAGTGCCATTGCTAAGTATAAACCGACTTCCTGAACTAAAATTCCTCATTTATCCTGCATGTCAATGGAAGGGAATAATGGAAATTAAGGAGAAAAAAAAGATCTTTACAGTTTTTCCTTAATTTTTATAAAAAATGGGTATGTCAGTGTAACCACCAGAGGTATTTTAACTGATAGCTTTTTTTTTTTTAAGGACAAGGAAACCAGTCTGCAGATTTTAGTTGGTTTTGCAGGTTTTATCCTGTCCTTTATAGATATTAGTTATTACCAGCTCCTTTCACTTGAATTTTTTTTAGCTTTGCTGATAGTAGAGAATATAGTGGCCCATGGTCACAATCAGCATTTGTTAAGAAAAAAAACTGCAAAAGAAACAGAGTACCACTGGTAATAGAAAGGTCTTCTGAAATCATACAGATTTGACTACTATTTCAATTTGGAAAAGCACAAAAAACCTTAAATGAGAATTAACATTTTTCAAGTTAAAAGTTCAGCCTTTTGTTTGTAAATCACTTTTTGGTTGTACGCTGCTCTCCTTTGAGGCCTCAGACATCTCTATGAAACAGCTCCAATTAAAAGTTTTGGTTAAAAGAAGAGAAAAGTCTTAACTCCTCTTCCTTGCTCCATTTCAGCTGTCTCAGATGAGTCTGCATGTCTTTTATGTTCCTTCCATTTCAAGCAAAGCCAAACTACAGAGTATCAAATTCTCCTGTGAAGCAGAAGTTGTGTGCTTTGGCAAGTTCCCGTTAAGAAATCTTATCCTACCTCATAGGAAGACCTGATTAGCCTGAAGATATCCACCTCAGGATAAGGCTCTACATCATCACTGAGCAGGGAGTGAAGGTGAGGAATGGGAGGAAGAGTGCTGTCCTTATTAGTTACGCTGTCCAAGTATCTGGTGGGGAAAAAAATAAAGAAATGAGCAACCCAACATAAATCTGTATGCCCTCCCTTCTGAGGGTTAACAGCATACAGGTTGCATATTGATTATTACATGTAAAAATGATCAAGCCATTCTCGAGTAAGAGTAAGGTTATACTACTGAAATTTATTATGAAAAAAAAATCCAAAGTGTCAGCACAGCATCTTGAAAACTAAACATCACTACCAAGCACAAGGAAATCAGAGGTTACACTCAGCAGTGTTAGTTCCTATTAAATGATTCAAGCTACTCCATCTATCATCCTCCAGGTTCACTGAAATCTATTTGTTCAAGATCCTACCTAATTCTTCTGAGTTCTACTTAGTCTATTCCCAAAACAATTTCCCTTGACATCAAGGCTTTTTCTTAGTAACATTTAAAAGGTAGCAGGCTGGAGTAACAAAACTCATGTAATCCACTAAAATAATGAATCAAATTAAATTTCTATAACCAGGTTTGGGAAGTTTATTTGAATGTCTTGAAAGAAGAATTTATATCTTGTTGGTCACTTAGCATTATTTTAAGACAATATAAGGAGTACCTTTGGTGGATGAAAGGGGACTATAAGCATTTAAAAGTTTTACATACATGGTACTGGTTTAAATTTAGTATTTCAACATAGAATACAAATCAGAAAAGCAAGCAAAAAAACCCAAATAAACATGAAAATACTTAATTTTTCTGTAATAAATACCTTCCCAAGACTGTCATGGCTTCTCCATCATCTTTACAGTTAAGTAGCTTGTCTACATTAGCTTCGAGGACAGCGAGTGCTAACTGAAATATCACCTTTATTCCTTCACAGAAGAAACAATCCACAACCACCACTGCACTTTCAAATGGCATTACACTGAGGAAAAGAGTGAGGAACCAGGACAGGGAGATGGTGGAGATTACACCCAAGTCCTGCATGCAGTCATAAAGCTGTGGAATGTAGTCACGAGCCAACTCTTCAAAGACACCCTGATCCACCAATGCTCCTGTTGAAGATAAATAAGGTCGAATTAATTCAGATTCCCTTGCACTGCTGAGTTGTACATACAATTGCAACTGTAATAAGGTTTTTTCTGTTTTAATTATACACTTCATAATAAATAAAAAAGGATTAATGTGGTCTAACACCAGCAGAAGTTAAATAGTGGCTTGATAGTACCATTACTAATTGGAGTAAGACCTCAGCATCACCTGTTGAACAAGGTCAGGGTGACTGTGAGGGTTTAGATTTACTTCAAGAGAACCCCATGTTATATGTTCCTATATCATAACATCAGTGTTTTAACCAGTCCAGGAAGAATAATTTCTAAGCCTGAGTATCTCAAGTATTTGTGAGATACAGTAAAAACAATATCCATGATAAAGTGAAGTCACTCACTTCCACATACACAAGGAAGCTCATCTGACAACAACAGCTTTCTGACACTTGTGCTCTTTTAAATCCGAGGTACAGGCACAAAGACTGCTACTGCAAACTGCTGAAGCTCTTGTTTCCACCTTATCTTAACCAGCTAACTGGATCACCTAAAACTCAAATTTTAGCCTCTCATCTCTTCTTATAAATTTAGTTTGCTTAAGCTCACTTGAGAATGCCATCTGATCCTAAATAAGAGATAAACTATTAACCATAATAGTACCTCTGCAGGAAACTGCCTTTATTCTCCTGAGTAAGCTGTCTTGTCACTAGCATGCAGAGATACATCTATCCATATATTTGTTTCAGTACAAATACCACCAATAAAGTTGGTTATTTTTTGCAGTGTTGTTTCAAAAATGTCCCCAGAGCATACCAACAACTCTTGTGTTGTAGTAGTCGGGCAGCATACGCTCACACAGAGCCACCAGCAGCCAGAAAGCTTCCTCCTCTTTTGCATAAAGAAGGAGCACTGAAGTGACAATATTCATAGCCTAAAAGAAAAGGAAATATAATTATTCAATATCTAGTGCTGTATCTGGGCAGGTAAGCGTTGAGGAAATTAGCTACATCTCTCCCTGCAGATTCCAAACTGTTCAAGTACTTCCCTGTAAAAACAACAGTGTTTTCCAGTACTCAAAGAAAGGTTTAAGAAAGCCTCAAATCACAAACAGGGTTTTTCTTTAGTTTTGTTGTTGTTGTTTTACTGGGGTTTTTTGGTGGGTTTTTTTGGGTTGGTTGGTTTTGTGTTGTGGATTTTTTTTGAGAAATATTTTTTTCCTAATCAAGGCTGACTCAGGTCTGCAAGTATCCCTATTACACTGATACTGATATTCTACCATAGGTGCTCTTGGGGAATCTGGGTCTGGTGCAGACAAAACACCTCCCACAGCACTAGTGATGTGCCTGAATTCTCACTGTAGCTGGACCAGGTCTCAAGGTTATTAATTACTGTGACAGCTTTAGGGTACAGAACTGAAGTGTCTTTCTACTGCTCCTCTGTTAAATAATCTTTACAAATGTTGTAGCTATTACTTAGTACCACACTTATTATTAACTAATTTATGATGGTCTCTGTTAAAACTGCTTGCACTTACTCGTGTTGCATCTACAAGTCTTAAACTAATGACATTAACCAGGCTTCTTAATACTAATGAATTTCAGTTTCCTCTTTGCAAAAGTATGTAGGAAGGCAAAAGAAAGGCCCAGATGATAAACCAAAATTATATAGCAAGAAAGAATGATTTAGGACCAGAAATTCAAGTGACCTGAATTATAAGAAACTCAAAACCATGCACTGGGATCAGTATTAACTCTATAGATACATGGCTGGGACTCACAGTGATATCTCCCAGAATGCTTTATTTTTTGCCAAGAGTTTGGGGATTTTTTGCTTGGTTTTTTGGTTGTTTTCTCTTTTTTTTTTTCTTTTCATTGTTTTGAATGATTGCATGGCATCATTGAAAGAGGAAAGGAGGTTCTGGAGGCTTATAACTAATACATTGAATAATAATTCATGATAAGATGAATAGATAAAGAGATAAAAATTTAAAGCTGAACACAAAGTGTTTTGGTTTTGAGGGGATTTTTTGTTAATAAGAAAATAACCTTTCTTCAGGGTCCATTTTTCATTTTCTGTAGACAGCTCTATTATCCTCTGTCCAGTTTCTAGACTTATGAGCAGAAACATCTCTCAACATGTGCTGCTAATACTGCTGTTAGAGCAGGTCCTTGTGTGACATCCCTCTGGTCTCAGCATTCCTGCTGCCTCTCTGCAGCACCGAGGCATGAGCTCACAGCACTATCCACACCTTAGTGGATTTCACACAGCCAAACACTCACGCGCATGACTGGAGAAACAGGACTGCAAGGAAAGAACTGGAACTCCAGAAACTGAAGGAGTGCAGGGTGTTTCAATTACCTGACAATATCCTATGTTTGGATTTCTGAAAGCATAAGCTGTCAAGACTCTCCTTAAAGCAGCAATACCCATCTCATTCTGGAATGCAGGGTGTTCTGGAAGGGAGCGGTGCAGATCCCTCTCTATCTCTTCTGTAGCAAGATTGTATTTTCCCATCGATTTCTCCACTAGGTCCTCATAATAGCCAGGATGAGTGGCCATTTCATTAATGGCTCCTAGGAGTGCGAGAACAGTATTAAAACCAGGAGAAAAAGGAAGGTTTAGCAGGTACAGTATTCCAACATGATGATCTGCTCCCCTTCCACCCTGAATGCCAGCAACAACTTGGAATGCAAATATGAAAACTGTATTTCTTTAACGGTGATTTTAAAAAAAAAAAAAGGATGTGCTTTGGTGATTATCACCCCTTCCTGTCTTCTCTACAGGCATTTTTATAATGAGGTTAAAATCTCTCTCATGCAGAACAAAACAGGAGGCATGAAGAACAAACCAGCTGTGCAGTCACATGGTACCATGAGCTCCCTCTGCAACTGGCTGTGGGTTTGCTTATCCTAAATAACTCAAAACTTGTCTCTGAGAAAGCTACTTGCTCTGAAGAGGGAGTAGATTAATGTCTGGTTGCAGAAATTATGATATGTCAGCCAAAAGCAAGAGACAGAACCTCATGAGCTCTATTCCTACTTCTGAAAATGACTGTCATCTTGGTTGGGCAGCACACTCAGCCTTAGGGATACCACTGCATGCTCACAGAGTTGCTGTGAGATTTCACTACTGACTTTACAACTTCTCTGGAAATGAAAATCAAGTGTCAGTAGCACAAAGCAATGTACATAGAAAATACAAATTACGGATACACTGTGAAAATTGATCCAAACTGGCTGTTAACAGGACACAAAACAAAGCTGTGCAGTCCTGTCTATATTTTCTGAAAACATTTCTTTAGTGCCCAGCAGCAAAGGGAAGATGTACATGACTACATATTACTAGGGAAGAAACAAAACAAACTTGAAAACATCATTAGGTCATCAGCTGAAGGCCCTCATGTGCTCATATCCTAGGTGGTGTGGGTAGCTGTGGTAACTATCTTGGGGAGGGTAGAGCTAAAGAAGCCATATGGTGATAGGTTATGAAGAAAGCCTGAGGTAGGATTGATTTCCATCTAACTAGTAATAAAAATGTTCAACCTCAAAAAAAACCTACAAGTGGACACAGATCTAGAAAATCCTTTATGGCGCAGAATCCCAGACAAATATTTTCTTAGCATTTTTCACACAATGGAAGCACCTAATAAAATGTTAGAGTAGCTTTTTTTTATTATCAACAAAAAAAAATTAGTGTTTTCATGCAACATGCCTAAACTTTGGAATTCCTTGCAACAACTTGCTGTGAAGGTCAAAAGCTTAACTGGATCCAGAAATTATTCAACAAATGGGAATTAGGCTTGCTGGTGGTTGCTGAACATCCAGAAAGTCTCTACACTCCTGGCTTCTGGTTATAGAGTGTGTATTCTGCTTTTTATATATTCTTTCTTAATTATGTGAGCCTGTTTGAGAAAGGGTATTTGCTGTCTAAACCTGTCTGGCACCTGCTAACAATCACAACCTTACTTACTCCACATGTTTTCAGACACTTATTATGTGCACCTTTAATCATCTTTGAAATCCTTTCTTTCCTCATGCTTTTGCTTATATCCCACAGACATATTCAAATGAAAACCTACCTGAAAAGAGCAGCCAAAGTTCTCCTCTCATGCTTTCTGGAATGCCCTTTAGCACAAGGTCTCTTGTTTTCTCTGTACGATACATACAGACCCCTTGGCCATATTCAGCAAAGTGAATTTTCCAGGCCTGTTCCTTCAGGAACTCCTTGGCCTAAAAGCAAAGGAAGGTAGGCATAAAGATGCAGCTCCTCTTTCTAACACTCTGACCCACTAAAATCTTGAGTGCTAAAAAGCCTGCAATGTCCTAACTTTCCAAGTGAGCAAGAAGTAACTTGGCTACAGTCCAGTTACCTTCTTAATGAGCTGCCTCCTCCCATTTCCTAGTTTCTATGCCAGTAGATCTTGCTGTTAAGAGAAGCAGTTATACTTAAGAACAGGAATACAACAACCTCTTCTTGAATTACATCCAACTTTGCTTTTATGTACTGAAGTTATTTGCATTGGTAAAACAACAACATGTTCAAGCCTTTACTTCTGTGAAAAATACTGCCTCTTCTTAACTGTCTGGCAGAACGAAACTCTTCTGGGTCAGAAACGTGGGTTTTAAAGCAAACATAACTTAACAGCCTTTTCAGTCAGGTGGAACACTGAGAGGTGTATTTTACCAGCTTAGGGTTGAACTCCTCGGGTGACCTGCGCCGATACATTGTCATTAAAGCTTGAGTTGCTGTTGGAATGCCATTGTCATTGAGGTTGAACTGTCGCTCTCCCTCGGACTCAGAGCTCAGGCTTTTGTGAGGGCTGGCAGAAATTAAACTACTTGACCTTGTAAACACCTGTAGAAAGCAGTCACAAGCAATACAGGCATGAGGATGAGCCAGTCTGAATTTTTTACTTCACTTTACTTCAAAATTTATACATGCTAATGGTTAACAAAAACATATTGCAGCAGACATTAAACCAGTACAGAATAATGCAGTAGCTTCCAGTTTCTCAATAGCTCTCCTGAAACACAACCAAATTCTAGAACTGGAATTGTTAAGGTAATGTTAACCTTAAGTAGCCCTGGGCAACTGAACCAGCTCCCTTGGTCCGTCAACGTCACATGACCATTAGATTGTGATTTGGAAGAAAGGGATTTTGAAGAAAAAGGATTTTCTGACTTCTCAAACAGCTTTGAAACTGCATCACAGTAAAATCTCACAGAGCAGATCACACCAAATGCCTGAAATTGCAAGTAGTAGCCATGCATATCTAGATCTGTAGTCATACTACAAAATGTAGTAAATGCTTACAATTAATTTGATACACCACAAAAGCCTTTTCTGCTTTGAGATCTGAACTGCTGTACTTTGCTGAGTTTAACAGAACTGATGGGGTCGTTATATGAAGCACCTGAATTTCATTCATAAAAGCTGGAATTCAGCAGAAGGCTTGACATTCAAAGTGCATATGAAAAGTGTATCTAATCGTATCTTTGGAGAACCATTTACTTTGCACACATAAATAAGGAGATGGTTCAGAATAGGGTCATTTGATGTTCAGGACAGGACTGTTTTTTTCCTGTTAGGTCAAATGTTCCAAAGTTCACCAGCAGTGCACATGCAAACCTGCTCAGCTCAGACATTGTTTTCAAAAGATTTGATTTAGCAGCTATAGTCTTGAATAAAAGGAGTTTCATGCCAACTGATAATTTCTTCAAATTATTAAAATTCCAGAATTACATTCAAGTTGAACAAGTTAATAGATATTAAAGTACTATTCAATTAACCAGTTAATTAACTATGACATTTTCCAACAAGATACATTGTAATTTCAGAACGTGGCAGCAAGAATTAGAGTAGCTCTTCCTTAGCAATGATGATTTCTCTTAGGTTAAACATGAAAAAGATAAAAATTGACAAATTTTAACACTTCAGCTCAAAGCCATTAGCACAAGAGGTCACATTTCTGTGCCTAAAGGTTTAACTTGACAAAAACTTAAAGGTGCTTCCCGGCTCCTCTCTCCCCACACCAGTTAAAACCCCTTTCTTGTGAATTTTTCATATTCCCTCACATACCTCATCATCTGAGCTGATATAGCTTCCAGAAATATTTTTATCCAAGTATATTTTTGAAGTGGTTTGTTGCAGAAAGTCTGAGATCCTCTGTACAAGAAAGTCTCTGTCTTTCAAGTTGGCAAAGAGGAACGTCATTCTGTTTTTCGTGCTGATTGACAGTGGGCTGGGCAGCACGCTGGAGCTGTCTGCCTTTTCCACTATTGTTACCTAGGGAGAAACAGTTGCCACAGCTTAAGATCTTTAGTTAATCAAGCTGCTTGGTCTAAGAAACCATCTTAATACAATAAACACATGCTCCTTCCACCCTTATATCAAATTCCTATGGACACCCCTTTGCCGGAAAACGTGGTTTGCATACAAGAGCTTACAAGCCTGAAAGATGAAGGCTGCCATCCCTCAAACAACTGGCTTCAGCACATTTTCCATCAAAACACCTCTGCACTACTTAGTTGATTTTCCTCAGGCTGCATGTTAAATGAATCAGTAGAACAAAATTTCATCTGTGGGATACAAATCTATCAGCTTTTTTGTAGGACTTCCGCATCCCTTTCCTGCTTCCTAACATCATCAGCACAGGTTGAATCCACAGAAACCTTTGCTTACCTTTTACTGCCAATACATGTGAATAAACAATTTTTGAGATGACACTCCTGTACAACTGTATTATAGTTACATACTGTGCAAGCAGTTGCATAGTGTTATTTTAACTGTATTTTCACAGTACGCAGAAATTTGCAGCAAAGGGAAACTAATCCCATGTCTTCCCTTACAAAGGACAATATCTAACCCTGTGAGGTGGAGGCTTCTGTTTGGCCTTCAATTGTTAGGGAAGTGGTCACTAATCTAACTGAACTCCAACCTGTAAACAGTACTCATACCACAATCTACTGAGTACAGGGAACCAGTTCCCTGAGGTTTCACTAAACCACATTAACACAAAGAAATCTCAGGGATAAGCCATACACTGTTGATGAATCATGTAACAGTCGTGTGTCCTAAACATTGCCAACTATCAGCCTTAAAAACATATCAAGCCATCAAGTTTGTGCAGTTCATACATTGAACAAAACACAAATCAAAACTGTAAATACTTTTAACCACTGCTTTTACAACTTTAGATGATTTCTTGCAACCAAAACTGACTTACTGCCTTCAGAATAGAAGGTGGCACATTTAATTTTGCTAGGACCTTTATTTTTGCTCCTTTAACCCATTATTAACAGAAATCAATGGTAAGACATAAGTGCTATAATATTAATAGCTCTCTGGCTAAATGGATAGGGTAACCATTTTTCATGCATTCTCTTTGAAGACTTAAAGACTGCAGTGCACTGCTCAGGTGCTAAACCAGTGCTCTGTTCTCCCCACTTCCTTTTATTTTTCTGTTAACTACAAATCTACTAGTTACTTGTTAACTTAAAGGACTTCACTTGTAGCATATTGAAGTTAGCTAAAGTGTTCCCTATGTTTTCTGTTCCACTTAAAACCTGTTTGAGTGCCATCAGCACAAAAGACAGACAAGTTCTAAAGGCACAGAACAGACATTATTAAAGCAAGCTTAATTATAGCTCTGCCATAATTAGAGCTGATATCCACTTATTTCCCATTCAACACAGACACACACATCTGAAGTGCTTTGTCTTGGAGAGGGCACCTTCTGTAGGTGCAGTGAGCAGTGCAGTCAGCCACTGAAAAACATCCTTCCCATCATAATTTCTGAATCAATGCTTTGCTATTGTCTCATCTGTCAAAACACCTCCAGGATATTACAGAACACTGAAATTAACTTAGAGTCTAAACCAAAGCTTTCATTAAATAGAAACTGTTTTCCTTTAATTACTAATGGCACTGATCAGTTGTTCTGAGGACTGGCACTACCCCCTGATTTACTGTTCTCCTTGCTGGTGCTGAAACTCAAAGCTGTTCACACAGAAGCACTTATTCCTTCAGCTATTTCTTTCTCCTAAATCTTTAGAGCTGCTCTGAATCTCGTGCTGCTGCGACTGTGGTTATCAAAAACAGTTGTTGAATCTGCATCCAGGAAAAGAGGTGCTGTTAAATGAAGACTTTGCTCTCCTTCACCACCACTTTACCTGCAGGACTGCCATTCCCTTTGATTTCCAGTGCAACCACAACTGAATGTCTCATCCCAAATAACCAGTCGTTGCGACGAGCTGCTGAGAAGCTGAACTTCAACGTTTCTGAACAAGTACCCATTTTATTCTTAATGATTTGTGGGGAAAAACAGTGCCTTGAAATATTCCATGGTTCTTCAGTAAAGCCAAACTGTCCTTGGTTACATCAGCTTTGCTACTACTTCCAAAACTTACTTAACACAATTTTCCATTAACCCACAAATCAAGTCAACCATAAAAAAAACCTCCTCAACATAATTACGTTTTTATTGCATCAAACAAACTCTTCTTACTGAACATCTGCTTTAAGTAACCAGCTTTAAAAAGGGAAACACACCAACCTGAAAAATGCTGACAAGATATTTTCCACATAAAATAAACAATTGCAAGTATGTGTTAAGAGGAAATTCAAAACTTTAGGATTACGAATCTTTTTACATCTGACAAAAACCTTATCTGACAGATTCTTTAACAGAATTTCCACTCATCAATCTAGGAAGTTTCACCCTCCACTCCTCCCTATGACGCGCAAAAAATGTGAAGTTGGGCTGTAAATCAGAATACAAGTTATGAGAGAGAATGAACTCACAAGGGTTATGAAAACTGATGGAAAAACTCCATGTGAATTTTAGTAGTAGGAACTGTGAACTAAGATACAAAGTCATTAAATATTACTTAGATGATTAAATATTACTTAGAATGGTATGTTCACAAGAGATTAAAAGGGTGAAAAGAGGCTTTTCTCCAAAATCAATCAACAAAAGCAAACAAACAAACAACAACAAAAAAATTTTAAAAACCCGACCAAAATAAAAAAATTCAAACCTAGGTTGAAATATCTAATAAGATATTGCTTTATTACTTGCCCTATAAATTTAAAAATACAAATATTTACCTCTCGAAGAGGAATAATAAGGCTGCACAAGTTCTCTTCTTTACTAGTAAAGCAAATGTAGTTCGTAGAAACAAACATCTGACCCAAAATATGCATTTTGTTGAATGGAGTCCAAAGAGTACAGTCTGTGTGTCCATCTAATTTCTCATCCTTGGGAAGTCGGAACAATGCACGGTATCTCTCGCTCTTCGCTCTGGCATCAAGATCCCTAAAAAGCCCACAGGAAGATTTTCTTGTTTTATGGAATACATAATACATTTTAAGATATATTTTATGCAAATCATAGCAAGTTACCAGCAACATATAACTCAGCTAAGCAAGGAGTGCACGGCAAAAAGGCGGAAATAATTTGCATATAGGGGACGCATAGTCTTCACTTTCGGAAGGTTCTCAAACTACATGAAAAGTCTGCCATGAACGACTCAGACATTCATCCTGACTTCTCAGAGTGGAAAGACTGAGTGAGCTTTTCATATTAAGTTCTACTTTCTGAGAACATATACAGTGAATACATTTTTTGCGAATAGTAATAAAAAAATGCTTCTTTGAGGCTTATTTGTTAACATGATGGAACCCTTAGGGTTAGAGTTTGTTGACAATTTCAAGACTTAGTCTTGATAATGCATTCAGTGCAAAACACTCAATAGTAAGGAACAACAAAAGTGATATAATGCATGTCAGATGTCATTAAGTCATGAGAAATATAAACAAGCACTGACTATAATTCTGTATGGCACACAAACATGAACAACATATAAAGAAAAAATGAAAAAGAAACTAACAAGCTAAAGTATGATACAAAAGAAGCAGAAATATTTCCCAGATAACTTTTCATCCCTTAGAATTTTATGTCAATTTTTGTATCACTGTTGCCTGTAAACTAAAATCTAGATAGAAATAATAATCTAGAGTTATTGCTCAATTCCAGTGATAAGATCACGTATGAATGTTAGGCACATTTCTTAAAAACACATAAATCACTTTATTACCTTTCCCTACTGATATAAAATGGACTTACAAAAGATACTGAAATGCAGCCAGTGTCAGGAGATACACTAAAGAGCTTCTGAACAAATGAGCATTTGGCTCAAGTAAGTTTATTTTTGCAACATGTTCATATTCAAGTGTTTTCCCTTTCCTATTTCAACAAGATACCAAGTAATTATATTTAAATAATTATTCACATTTTCCCACTGCTGGGCTCAATCTTTCCTTTTGGAGTTACAGTAAATGGCAGCAACATTAGAACACTTTTGGACAAAATCCTGCAAGGAAAAGGACAGATGAGGAACAGATGAGTAAGAGCCAGTACTACCTACCGTTTTAGAGCAGATACTTTTTTGGGGGATTTCTTTTTCAGTTTGGGTAATGACCTGTCTTGCTCAAATCCTTCATTGTCCAAAAGCTGTCGCATAGCTATATTGGCAAGCTGTTCCATTAGTTTAAATGTCTCACTGATATTAAGGAATACTGAGAAGAAATGTTCACTTGACCTGGTGCTCACTTTGATCATATCAGGGAAGAGCAGTGTAGCATTCTTCTCAAGCTGAGTGATATCAACCCAACGGATAACTAGTTTTGCTGAACAGGAGCAAACAAAAAAACAAGGTTCAGTACAAAAATGAGCATGTTCAGCAGCTTTTAGCTTCCTCTTCCTATAAAATGCATTCAGCTCACTTTTTCTTGCATCTTGAAAAGTTGGGAGCACAGCATAAACAGACCCAGTTTGTACAAGCAAACCACTATCACCTGACAAACAGCAGATAAAAGAATTTAAATATCATCTACTTGATTTACGGAACACCACACAAGCATTACAAAGCTAGGTGAGCTAACATGACTTATCATTGTCACTGCACTTGCTCAGACTTCGAGGTCCTCTTTTCCTATGGAAGCAAAGAAACACAGTCTAAACACATCAGACAGGTTTGTGTTATTTTTATACAGTAAAAGGTTTCAAATATTACAGCCATGACAGAACCTTAGCTTTTCTTTCAACACCAATACAGGTGCTATCCTTAAAGCAGGGGCTAAATCCCAGGACTGATCCATTGCCCATAACCAAATACTGTGCTGAATTGTTCACCTCCACCGTGCTTTGAATTAACTCCCTGCAGGGCAGACTGGTTGCATCCACACTATGCAGTTCTTTACTCTGGCTCTCCTCTGAAACCTTTCTGATGTTCTGGTGTTGTACAAATGTAGATGTGTCATTTAAGGTTGCAAAGTCTGCCAGAGTAGTATTTGAGGATTGTGTAAGAGCAGATGGAGCCAGAACTGGTGTGATCTTGTCCCTATTCCCTTTTGGGCATAGCCCTGAGGTGAACCATGTCTCTAGACAATGCCAGGTACTGTTTTACAGAGAACTGCTTTGAGAAAGGCAAAACAAACAAGGGAATAAGCACACAGTTAAGCAGTGTGACAAATGAGGGAATTGCACCCTGCTTCTCCTCCTCAGCAGTGTCTTAGTCCCCTCAATGATCAGTACGTGAACAGTAACAAACTACAGGAGATTTCCTAACAATTTTTAGATGCACAAATTACCATTTCACTGAAAACATACCTTCCCTGCCCATGAGGAAAGAGTAAAAGCAAAGGTGATTAATGCTGAGATAAACCCAGCCCTGACGGGGAACCTTCCCCTTCCAGTAACTGCAGGAGTAGTAGTTCACTAATTTCTCTTCTTCTGGCATCCCAAACAGCTTGTGAAATTTCACTATGGCTTCCTTGAATTTTTCTGTGTCATCATCTTCTTTGATGCCATTGATTTTGTTGTACTCAGCAATGATGCCCTGGTAGGGAATGAAAGAAGGATGCATCCTGTTAGTGGCCATGGGCTATCAGATATCCTAATTCCCATTGTTGTCTGGGCCACAGGCCACAACAGTTACTGCAATGCCAAGGAAGTCTTTCAGTGAGCTCTTATTGTTCTGCTCATTCTTTGGCTTATGTAGTTATTTACTTTATTCAAGGCTTTCTTTCTGATGACCTTACTCCCTACTGTGCCTATGTCAAAAGCAACCAAACACCAACCACTTGCCAGTACCTTGTTTTAAATTAACCAGCCTAACTCAAACCCTTTAACAGCTCCGTGAAGTACCTATGAACTGTAGTATTTTCCTCTTCCTCCATATGTAAATATGTTTCCTGGGGAGACAGACAGGATTTCACATGAAATTTTTCTTAAGGGAAGTAAAAAAGTAAAAGGGAGAAAAGGAACTATTGTTCATTAGGGAAAACTTTAAATGACTTCTATGACTCCTCTTATTGGACCTTGAGCAAAGGAGAAGAGCAAAAAGGAGGGAGGGGGGATAAAAAGAGAAGAAAAAAAAATCTTTTATTAGATTAACTAATATGATGGAAAAAAAATTCCCACTTTCAGGTGCAGATGACCTTCATGAAATTTGAAGTGGCAACAGGTGAAAAGCTGTTTTTTTGATATCTCAAAGTTCCTTCTGTTCTATACCAAAGCCCTGCTTTATTTGCTTATTTCCCAATCTCCTTTACAATCACCTCTATTTGTCTTTTATATTAAAGTTATAAAATCAAAAGTGACTTTTTACCTTCAACTTGCTCCATATTTACATAAAGAGCAGAGTACAAGACAGAGAACCACCGTTCACATTTAGTATTTGTCCAACTCTAAGAAGTAACAATTTCCTTAAAGGATTATATTTCAAAACACACGTGTCTTTACATATAAGGTATTTCCATGACCATCTATAGCCCTCATACCTGGCTCACTGGTAAAACACAAGCAACTGGTAAAACACTGTGGGGTTCCTAAGAGAGATGACTTACTATATGGAATGTTAAAAGAGGAATGAGACAAGCCAACGCTTTGAACACACACCTAGTAAATAGAGTAGTTTTGCTTACAAATCTATTACGAAAGCATTTATTTTTAGGTAATTCTTAGTACCGAAAAAGTACTTTTTACCACTATAGCTATTATCTGTCCTATAAAGACAAAAAGAAATTCTGAGAAAACCAACACCCACCCCCACTTCCCACCAAGCAAAGAAATCAATGAGCCAGCAACCCTTAATACCTATATGAAGTGTAAATGCCAATACTACAGGATTTGACTACACAGAAGAGGGGGAAGAGACATTATGAGTGCATTAAAAAAAAATTAAAATTAAGCCTTGCACTGGAAGAACAGTTGCCTAGACAACTGTCAAAGTTTAAGACAGTCGACAGTGCAATTAATTTTAGAACTTATACTGCTTTAAGCCCTGCCTATATATTTATATGGGTTTTTCAAAAATCACAGTGCTGTAGCTATGTGCACTAATCCCTGTTTCCCTGATTTTCACACACATATTGCTACTTAGCATCTGGTATTCCTCCAAAAAGGCAGAGAGACTGGGGACTACCAGCTCCAATTTGTTTCAAATTCACATCAGTTTTCCTTCCACGATCATATTTATCATTAACAACATTTGTAGTAATATATATGCTACCTGTATTTTCCCTCTGACAAATGTATTTATGTCATTCTCATTTTCAAAGATTGAAAGAGTTTGCAACAAATTCTGTTCCAGCCATTCCCAGTGTTCAGTGATTTCCTTCCTGGAGCAACCTATATAAAGAAAAAAAACCAAGCCAAAAGTCACAAAATAAATAATTCACCACTGTCAATGTCCTTTTAATCATAAACAAAAAACTCTAAGAAGACTTGCCAGTAACTGGACGTGAAATATTTCACTAGATGCTCTCCTTCTGAAAATTCCAGAATTTTCTCCCATTGTATTTAATTTAACAACTCCAACGAAGGCAACAGAATCTAACATTCTGTGCAACTTCCAGGGGAATTTCACAATTCTGGTTGCAGTACAGATACATAAACCATGTTGCAGACCAGCCTGCATATGTAATCAATATTTCAGAACCACAAATGATCGCCACTGCTGCATCACCTTAAAACTACTGGATGCAACCAGACCTTTCTGGAACTCAGGAGGTGGTCTGAACACTATTTTATTTCTTGCTAGCTTTTACTCTGCTGTAAAAAGCAATGATGAAATGCATGAGCTATGTATATAAAACTAAACTGTCATCAGAAAAATTGCTTAGCTCGTAAGAGCAGTGACAAGCAGTGCAGACACACTATCATGATGAACTGTTTCTTAAAGCTGTCTCTTTCTGGTGTGTGGTTCAATTATTTTTTATCACTTCTTCTGAAACTGCTTTGGTTGATTATTCTCAACACATAACACTACATCTCTTTCTTCCCACTGCTTTTTGTCTCCGTTATCTTACTATTTACTCTCCCAGTCTCCCCTACAGCAGATCATGCTTTGTTCACTTGGGATTAAAATACACATTTGCTGCAATGTTTTAAGCTACAGGTTATTTTATCTCTGTTACTGGAAAGTTTTTGCCTATCTTAGCATGTTAAAAGCATTCACCATTTTGGCATCATTGGCCTTTTAGCTAAATTAAGCAATACCTCTGACTCTCAGTGAAGGGGGAAAAAACCCAATTTAACAGTTAAAACACTGCACTTCAAAATACAGAGCCCTCAAGACTGGTAGGAAGTAAAAATGAAAATAGCTACAACATAGAAACTTGCATGAAAGTGCATATAATTACCATTACCACAAAAACCCTGCAGCAGTTCTATACCTGAAAAACACACAAAGCCACTGTAAGAATGACTGATTCTATAGGTGGAGAAGGATCTGAAAAAGTTGCTCATTTGCAAACAGAATTTACATATACCACAATTTTTGCCTTAAACTGAGCCCTAGCAGACTGGGGGGGGAGACACTGGCACAGGACACAGCAGGGCTATTACAATATGAAAGGCTGATTGTGTACAACATTTTGCATTCCTAGATCATCAATATGGTTAAAATTGTTCTTGAAAAGTTTAATTCTCCAGTATAATTCAATGGACAGAACTCTAAGCTGTGACACCTTTAACCCAACACTGCACTGCAGAAAGGGCTGTTAACAAGATTTCTCTCCAGAGCTGCAAGGACTCAGATCTACCAGCCAGAATTCTCATATAGCCTAGATGAGAAGAGTTAACATCCAAGAAAATTCACATGCAAATCTAATTATGAACAAATCTGTCTAAGAAGTCATTTTAGAGCAGACAAACCCCCCTGGATTACTTTCACCTGCAGAATAGTCTTGTACTGAGCAAGACCAAATGTCATAAACAAATCATGAAATAACCACATTTCTTCAAATCACCCTGTACAGCTGCTTACTGAAGATGGAGATTATTTCTTTATCGAAGGCAGAGAAAAAGATATTTCTGTAAAAATAAGGGATTACAAGTACCAAATAACCAGCAGTCTACCCTTAGGGAACAGGGAGGGACAATGCAGGACAAATCCAAGTTGCATAGCTAAATGCAGCCAAAGCCCTTAGTAACCTGTATAATTTTAACAACCCTTGATCAGTTCAGAAGGAATTGCTTTAGTTGCAAATTCATAAAATAACCACAGTGCAGAGCCTTAGGGAACAGTGGACTGCTCAGCTTCAAGGTTGCATAGATAAATTATTTGGTCTCTGCAAAATTTTACCTCCCTGTAAGATCCACACTATTTCCCTCAGGTGACAAGACTATGATAATGCAGTCTTTTAATGTAACAAAAACAACTAAGCCATCAACCAGGTATTAGGAGACTAAAAATTCAAGGAACGCTCCACAAAATGGAATCACAGATATCTACATTAACTACATTAGCAATTTCAAATACAGCTAAGATTCCTAACTGAAGAGCATGTTCATCAATACTAGTTTAAATGTAGACAGAGTACTGTACTTCTACATAAAATTCACAATATTCTTCTCAGAAGAGAAACGAAATTCTCACAGTTCAGCAGCACCATAAATTTCTACATTTATTTATTCTGGGGCCATAACTTATAACTCTGCCTTCCATTTTATGCCCCTGCTTATCTTGAGGACACACTGTAAGTAAAAAATTACAGTCATTATCTATAGGTGTCATGCAAAAAAACCTAAAAGAAGTCACATGGTCTATTTCCAAAGTCTTAAAAATCATTTCTGAATATATGCACAGTGTAAGGGTCTTTGAAGAAACATCATTTTGTTGAGAGCTTTGTGATCTGCTATTTTCTTTGGAAGGGAGCCTGAAAACAGCAAGAAAACTTGTGTCCTCAGCTGCCCCCTTTCAAGTTTATGGGATGGAAGTGGTTACTAATTGCTGTGCACTGACATCTGGATGAAAATAAATAAACAGACGGGCGAGTACTTTTACCCTTCTTTCTCTTCTGAGACCCATGAAAAGCTGACATGCATTACTTATGGTCACAGCACAGTAGATGACAGTACAAAGCACGCCGTTAAATGAAGATTTGGGAGTAACCTTCATCATATTGACAACTTCATTAACATCTGGTTTAAGTATTAGCTGTCACTAAAGGTGAATTATGTTACATGAATTTTTAAGTCTTCAAGGAGTTGGTGCTAAGGGGTGTAGAGGGGAAAAAGGTTATTTGAGCTGATGCCTTCTTTCAGGTCTGATACTAATAAAAATAGTAAGAAATACTTGTGCTAATATGAACTATTAAAAAAAATTCCTGTTGGATTCAGAAGGTGACACAGCTTTGATATCACCTTTGTCAGACACAGAAATCATGCTCCTAAGAACAGAGCCTGCTTTGAACTAAAATTATTACATCTATAGCAAACCTTCATCTGTTCCTCCTTCTCTTCCCTTCCCAAGACGGTATTTGTCTGGAGGAAAAGTCATCCAAATAATCTAAATGTCAAATTTTATTGGGAGAATGGGCACTGATGAGGTGGCACAGTTAGGCCTGAAGAAGCCTATAGCTTCATGAACCAGTATTTTTGAATGTCAGGCAGCACTGGGGGTGCTGGAGGTCACCAGGCCATTAAAGAGACGATAGGCATGTATGCACTTCTCATTTGTTCTTTCTCCTCAATTTTCTTTCAAATGAACAGAGTTTTGGCTGTTGCCAAAAACTTGGTTGCCAGTGAAATTTTTGAGCTGGACGAGCTACACTGAAAAGTGTCCATTTGCTAAGACTGAAAACACAATTCTATCAAACCAATGATCTGACCTGACAAGCTTGGCTAATCAAAGCTAAATGACCTGGAACTTCTGCATTTAATTCCAGACACTATTTTCAGAGACAGCACACAAAACCAGAGACTAACTCCATTCTGTTTTACGCTACTTGCAATAGGTACCTGATCACAGAAATAAGCATTTAGCACAGAATCTGATACATGTAAAAATCCTATTTAATGTACAAAAATATCAACTCAATTGTTTTCACTACTACAGCAGGTTTTCATCCTGACCCATTTATTTGTCCCGAGATGACAGTGCTCAGCAGGAAGGATGCTCTCTTAGTTATGTGACACAGTATCCAGGGAGAATAAAAATCCACATGTCAGTGTATTTGTGCTTACCACAGGCAATAGTCCAGTAGACCAAGGAGTCTGGTGCTTGGTAGAGGATCCGATATGGTGCCACTCTGGCACTGGAGTCCAACACGACATCAAGAGTGCCCACAAGGAGACCTATAGAAGAGGAAATTCCGATGAACATATAGTGATGGAAAATCCAATATCCCACAGGAGGGGGCTCTGCAGCCCCTCCCCACTCCATTTCACTCTCCACAGCAAAATGCAGACCTATATATTCATCCTCAAGCTGTTGTCTCATGTTGCAAAGAGTGATTTAAGGGATTAGGGAAACATCTTCAGTTTAAACAAGACTTCAACTCTTTAATGTACATCAACACTAGCATGGGGACAGGCAAATGGAAGCAAAGCAGAAGGTAGTTGTGTTAAAAAATCATGTTTAAAAGTTATTTAGTTCTTTCCTGCATTTCATATACTGCTGGAGCCCTGAGCAGTAAAAAACCCACCAACTACAAACCCTCCTTCAACACCAACAAGAAACCCCAGACAATACACCCTATAAAGGTTCAAAACTCAAATGTCAGCTAGGTGAAACTAAAGATATCCAGCAAAAATAATTGTGCTAGTTAACAGCCTGATTATTTAGGGTAGGAAGGATCAACATGCCTTAGAGTCAAGCTGTTTTTCAGATGAAAGAATACTGAGGAAAGACAAAGCCATACTGTTTTCCAGAAGCAGCTTTGAAAATTCTTTGCTACTGAGGGAGCCACCAACAGTTCCATACCAAAAGCTACCAATAATTCCTAACTATATTTCCACAAATTCTAGATCCTATTTTTATAATAAACTACACATAAAACAAAACTCTAACCCCCCAAACTCTTTCCCACAAGAAGGACCTATTTATTTTTAAACTATGTAAAAGTTTTTTCCCCCTTTTCAGCTCCACGAATAATTTTCATCTCCCCTGCAGAGATGTCAGATTTAAATTCTCATGTTGAAGTTCTCAGCAAATTGTTTCAATTGTTTGGGAAAAAAAAAATATATATTGACAACAAATGGTGGAACTTTCAGAGAATTATTTTTTTGTGAGAATATATACTGGGGTAGAAATCAGAGGTTTTTTTAAACAGATGAAATAAACTGCATGCACCAAAACAATTTTAAAACACTCCTGTTAAAAGTTATCTTCTCCTTTTAAGTCTCATTTTCATTTTTTACTGTCATAGTTCCTTATTTTGCTCTATACTGCTTCCCTCACTGTTCTTTCAGATTTGTGCTGTGCATCATAAAGATATAAGAACTACCCATTTTCCATCTTAGTAGATCCCTCAAATCTGAACTGAAACTGATACTTAGAAATACCCCACCTATCAGTGATTTTGTATTTCCCCCATTCTATGTCTTTTATTTTCATTTTGTTTCATACAGATCTTCTCAGGTCGGATCAACTGTAATCTCTTTCTGGCTCAATGAATTAACATGCACAACTTCTTAATCCAAGAATTCTAGGATACATGAGAAACAAGTCTGGGCACAACATCAGGACATCAGTAAGGTGTGCTACAAAGCTATCTGACAATTACAGGATACAGACACAAAATATGAATGTAAAATATCCGAATGTACATTATTCTCACTAGCTTTAGTTGCTCCTCATCTCTCACACGTTTTGATTACTGGCTGTACACTGACAAGCTGCCTCTGGACAATTCTTCACCAGCCCTTCTAGATCCACCCTGGTTCGTTCCAGACTCAGGAGAATGAAGTAGGTTAAAATGTACCTTAAATTATTTTCTTTCCACCTGAGCTTCACAAACACAGTACAGCCCTGGCCCAGAAAGCACATGTCACTTCAACCAAGGGCAAAATCCTCAAACACTTAAACCTGCCAGTATTGTTCAACTGGAGTGGGGACCAAGCCAGACACTACACTTTCTTCATCATCAGGGTTTGCTGCAAATATAGCAGGAATCTTTTCTTTGTGCTTTTCAGCTTCACATGACTACCGACAGTAATAAATATGCAATAGGCATGATGCAATATCTAAATAAAGTTGTATGCTGGCCAAATGCAATCTTCTTTGAGATACAGAAACATTGTTCATTCCCTGTATTCTTTTAAAAAATGCTTGTTTCTTTCCTCCTGCTGTATTTCCAAATTCATTGGCACGTGGGTGGTCCTGCCAAATAATTCTGCCCCTAGTTCTTGGAGCGCTGTAAAAACTGGGATATGCAGGTAAGATCAGGAAGTCAGAACAAACCTACTGACTGGTACAGCGACATCAGGCTCAAAGGAGCTTCCCATCCTACCTCCTTCTCCCCTGGATATGGTAGACAGGAGAGGAACATCCCCCTGTGCCACACAGAGCAATGTATTTAAGGAATGTGGAGAGCACTAAGGAAAAAAAAAACCACCAACAAAAGAGAGAAGCCAGCACCGACTGAAACAACAGATGGGAGGTAGGAAAGGAAAAGAAAACAAAGAATACTTTCCAATAGTGCAGTAAGTAGGAGTTGGCATGGGGCTTTTCAGAAATGGAAACAGGTTGAAAAAATAACCATGTAGGGAGGTTAAAGGAAGAAATTTCACAGAATTCCAGAAGATCACATGGAAATTCAAACCCAAGCTTACCAAGACAATTGCAACTGACAGTTTATCAGTAACATTTTACTTGTGTCATGCAATAGCTATTTTGATAGATATGTGTGATACTAAAAAAAAAAGTATGTGTTTTTATAACATTAAAACTCGTGCAATCATGCAGCTACACCTGCTTGTTCTCCTTCATGAACTGTTCCTTTTTGTGTTGTTAGGTCAGTGTTGGTTATTTTGGGTTTGGGTATTTTTTGTTTGGTTGGGTTTTTTTGCAATGCAGACATGTGATGCAACCAGAATGAAATCATAGCAGTTCACACTGATAATCTGTCTGAGGATTTTCTAAAGGAAGTAGAAACGAAAATCAAAAGAAAAATATTAAGAGCATTTTAATACTGTTCTTTAGTTCATTAATTCTTCATGTAGCAAGTACCTTTTCAGACATGATTAAGTAACTGAGTTTCTATAGAAACAGAACAGGCAAAAAAGAATAATATTCCTTAGATTAGACTGGCCCTTGGGCAAGAGCCAGTGAATTACCCAGGCATCAAATCACGTGCCTATACTGATTGCAAATTTTTTCCCATTATTTCATCAGGTTTCTAACTGCATAATGAAATAAAGAGAGAAATTTCCAATGTAAGAACACTAGATCTGCAAGCCCGTGTTGAAGCCAGAGGCTTCCATGAGAAAAGGTTTAAAGCACATGGTACAATGTGTAGGATTAGCATCTGGCTAATTGATGGGAGCCCCAATCCTGAAGGAACTCAAGCATGAGTAACCACACATGTGGGAACAGTCCCATCTCACACACACAGAAGCCAAATTTCTAGAGCAACCACACCTATACCTGGGGGCAGGAGGGGAAAAGGGAGGGATAATGCCTTCACTTTGCTTGATACAGCCTTTTTAATAAAGTCAGGTTCCTCTTTTGCAAACCTGAATTCTAAAGCGAAGGTCCAGGTCTTTCTTTTCTGTAAAACATAGGCATTAGCAGAGGAAAAAGAATGATATGTAATATCTGGAACCAGGGAATACAAAGCCACAATTGGCTGGGGGCCTGGGCAATTGCTCTTGCATCATGTTACTGGAAGGACACACAATGCACTAAAGGGAATTACTGGAAAAGGGGTTCAGTTACCTGATGCACTTTGTGGTGAAGGAAGAAATCACACTACATTTTACTTATCTGACCACATTCAGTGGTGGCTAACATTTAGTCATAAGCTGGAGGTGGAGCCTATAACCCTTGCAGAAAGTACAGATTAGTAGTCTTTATTCATTCATTAATTTATGATGTGCTCTACTTGTATCCTTACAACCAACTGTCAACCTGGTTTTTTTTGCTAGAAGGGCTTATGAGCACATGAAACTTGACCTCCTTCATAACACAGACTCCCTTCACACATTCCTTCACAAATTATTCCTATCTCACCACAGGGTATTTTTCAGAAAGGTAGGTCGTCTTGGTTTGAAAACTAAGCCAATAGCTTCAGCCAGCTGAGATTCTTCCAAGCACCACTGCAGTCCTTGCTCCATGGAGACCAGTATTCCAGATGGCTTACAGTCCAGACTGATCACAAACTGCCCACAAACAGTAACAAAATCAAGCAATGACCTGTAGAATCAACCTGGTACATTTTAAGTTACCACTGAAAGCACACACACCTCAGAGCACATGGACTCGAACACCTGTCCTAAGTCACAATATCTCTGACTATCTGGATATCCATGGCACAGATCTTTGCTGCAGGAATATTTCTCTTTCTTTTCTTTCTTTTAAAGTATAACTAGTGCTTATTCTTTTGTCTTTCATAATAATTTGCAAGTGTCTTTGTAAAACATCAATTACTGGTGTTTTTAAAGGAAAAGCAAGTCTGTGCACTGTACATGTGAACAAACTTTATTAGCAAAGGATTTTCTTATGACAAACACTAACCCTCTTCTACAGAAAGCCATGTTTTCATTTAAAAACACAAAGATTAAGTAGGCTTTGTCACCCTTCTACAGGCCCCCTCACAGCAATATTATGATTATATTTGAGAGCCTTTGTGTTTTACCTGTTGAAAGTAAATTGGATTACATATTCAAGAGTGAGGATCTGGATTATATATTACCTCTAGTGCACCTTATTAAAACACTGAAGCTAATTAATTATAATAAATCACGACACTTCAAAGCTTAAGAATTACCAGCAGCCACGGCTTTGCTGCACAGCAAGCACCACCTAGAAAGCTTGGGATGGTATCAGACAGTGATGCTTCCTAGTGAGCTCTAACCTCAGAGGTGCTTTCAGCACACACCAGGGACCTGTGACACATCCATTCTTCAGTGACACAGGCAACTTGTGTCACACCTTGCCTCGAGCTGAAAGATGTCACCCTGCAGTTGGTGCCACTGACTGCTGTGCCCTCCCTTGCCCCCAGTACAAACATATGTTACTCACAAGGCTCCTGGGAGAACAGCCCTGGCCTGCCACATCCTCCTCCCAGATCTACATGAATGCCTACCTCAAAATACCTTTTGTTAGAAGATTTTAACCGAAAATGTCTAAACAAAGAGCATACATGTTTTTAGCACAGAGCAAATACAAAATTATACCCTGCAAAAGAGCTGAGATCTAATACAGGTCAGACTGTGACTCCTGGAGTCATGCTCATGAGCAATCACTCAAACAGTCCCACGGATGTCAGCAGCCTGTTTGTGTAGGAGCTCAACACTGCAACCAGGAAAACTTGGAATGTCACATGTGTCACTAGCAAGAGCTTTTCAAAACAGGCACTGTGACGTTCCAATACTGAATCAAAAACATACTGCTTTAAAGGTCCTCAGTATCTGAAGTGTGCTGGTGACTCCTCTTTCACTAAAGTAAGATGGACACATAATGAGCTCCGGTCATAAAACTGAAACACCCACGGCACCTATTTAGATTGTAGATGGCAGCTGATTTTCAAGAAAGCTTCAATCAATAGGGTTCATTTAAGTCATATTTGCACCCCAAGCATTCAGTTTATTGATTTAATGGACAATGAATAAACTCTTCCTAAAGTTTAAGTGTTACTTCCTGAGCTATAAAAACAATAACTCATAACAACACATAACTAAAATATACAGGACAAGGTATTGTTTTTCATAGTAACTATAATGAATCATTACTCTTCCATTCTTTCTCAAGGCAGTTCATGTGATTAGCTCTCTCATTTGTTATTATAGGATGAGATCATCCCATTACTTGTCTGTCAAAACACAACCCAGAGCAACAACCTGAACTCCATGGGTAATATTGTGGATAAATCCTTTTAAAACAGAGGGTCAATTCTATTTGATTTAATTTCATGGGAAAGCCTATATAAATTGGAAATATTATACACCACACAAAAATAATTAGCGTGTTAAACTTTCAATACTGGCAATAATACCCACAAAAGTAAGAATATAACCTCTTCGTTGGGAACACTGTCCTGAAAACTTTATGAAGGGCTGTACTTTTTAAATAGGTGTTCATTCATATAAATTAAGGTAAAATGACTTCTAAAGACTTATTTCCTAACTGTCTTCCCATGTGGCTTATATGGACATCTAATGTGGTATCAAGAAAACCAAATTATTTCTCGGAACCTAAGGCAATTAATACTTTTAATTAACTAAGAAATTAAGAATGATATCTATTTCTTAAATATATATATTTCTTAAATAATTAAGGAATTAGGATTTGTTAAGTTTTCCCCAATGTCTGCCTTTGCTGCTCTCTCATCCTACCAACACAGTTCTATAGAACACTGATTTGTCCAGCCACCCTTTCTTTTGCACAGGAGTTTTCAAATACATTCAATGAAACTGATTTCGAGAAAGAACTGTCACTCTAGTGACATTTAGCAAGAAAAGCAGCAAAACCAGTACTTACTTTCTCTGTCTTCAGACTGACAAACACAAATGACAGAAGACTGAAAACCTAACTACTAATATTTAAAGAAAAAGCTTGGGAAGGGCCAATGTGATATCTGGCTCAATTACCAACAGATAAAGCAGCAACAAACAACAATGCTTTCATCTGCCCTTCAAGTTTAACAACTGTGATTGAATCAGATTATCTTCCAAATATGTTAATTTAAAAGGGATCAGCTGTACTTGTTAAAGTGTCCAAACAACCCATGACCATCCCTGTAAAAAATCTGTATCTTAATTTGAACCTAAATCTGGTTGGGTTTAGACTTTCAGCTTTTACAACTTTATGTAATTTCATCTGCTAAGATGAAGCTCACAGAAGGAGATGAACACTGACAGGACACACCACAGCTACAAGTATGCGAAGGCTTACAACACAGAGAAAACTGATATTTAGACAAAACCCCAAACAAATTATCTCACACTACTGAAAAAAAAAAATTTATGCTACATATCAATCACACCAGACTATATGAAATTATGGAGAAACAGTGAGAAAAATACAGATGGAGTTATCAAATGCCTTCTAGGTGTGATATAAACAATTACTCATAAGTTTGTAAAAAAGGACTTAGGAAAACCATAATCAAATATCACAGACCAAAACAGCAGAGAAGTCACTGAACTTCACTCACAACTAATTATTTTTAAGTATCCCATTCTGTCAGAGTAGCATAAGCAAATGCAATAGATTTCATCCAACAGGAAAATTTAAATCTATATCAGTACCAACATAAGATTCAGATAAACGGTGCAAGATAAAGGAACAAATCAAGTAAGTATGAGCAAATTAAGAAAAAAACCCAGTAACAAACTCCAACAAAACAAAAAAAAAACCACCCTCCAAACATCACCACTTCCAACCTAAGACAAATTATTGTAAACTGAATCTTGTCAATGAAATCAATTGAGGACTGAGGTGGGCACTGTAAACTCAGCTTGAACTCAGAAGGAACAGTCCTGAAGCATGTTGAAATACAAGCTAAATCTGAAAAGAAGCAATAGTTTCAGAAAAAGAGAATTTTAAATTCTCACAGTTCTGACTGAATACCTGCAGATAGATCCAATTTCAATAAGCTATCAGAGGAGGCACTTTACCAGGGAAATGACCAATGCTGAACAGAAAATTCCAGTAACTCTGGCTGATAACATACTGGAAAAAGCAGAGGGGAAGAACAAGACAGACTGTGAATAACGGTAAAATCCCAAACATTACAAATGTACTAGCTGAAACTAAGATTACTGCTGTGGTAGAAATTCTAACACCCCTTTGGTAGAAATTCAAACACCCTCATCTAGAAACTTCAGGAAAAAATAATCACAAATCCAGCACAAAAAATACAACTTTTCCTTTGAAAAGAAAACAAATGGAAAGATTTGGAAGAAGTCCTCTAGAACCTAAGGCTGCCTAAAGACCAGATTTAAAGTCAAAATGCAAATGTAATTTCAGAATACCAAAACTGATCAGACAACAGAAGTATGATTAGAGATCAACCAGAGAAAGTAAGATTTCAGTCAAATGCTCACAGCTCTTTATACACATTGTAACATCACACTTTAGCAAAAACAATGGCAGAGACAACTCCTGTCTATTACAGGAAAAGCCATATGAAGTGTGATACTGTGAAGGATAAAAAACAAGTAGATTCTGCCTACACCAAATATTTACAAGAATAAATACCATATGAGAATACACGTGTTTAAATTAAGTTCCAAAAGCATTTGAGTATATGTTAGGATACTTTGTGGAACCTTTTTCAGTTCTGCAGGAATCTAACTGAAACTATCAAGGGCCCAAACCTCTGTGAAACATGATATATTCTTACAAGGACACATAACTGGACAGTGGAGTAATGGAAATATGGAAACTGATGTGAAGAAATGCTACTTCTGTACCCTTCAGTGTGGGACCAAAGAGCAACGACAAAAGCAACACAAATTCTGGCATAATGCAGAAAATTGGTAGGTGGCCTAGACATTGATTGCTTACTATCTTATGATCCTGTGCGACATTTCAGTCAGGGTTTCCTACAAACAGAGATCTCAGGAGAGAAATAGCAGGCCACCCTGGAATTCCAGGTGTCAAACAGTAACATTATTTCAGAAGGCAAAAACGGCAAAAGGCAGCTCAACTCAGCAGCCTTGATGGGCCACACTACTCAGAGTGCAGAAGATAAAGTATCATTCAAGGAAAGTCTTTGACCAAGAAGCATTAGAGGAGAGAAGACAAAGCTACACCAAGCAACATCTCAGGCACTGTGTCTCCAGAGCCCACAGCATCCTGCTGCAAGAGCTGGAGACAAACATTAGGCAGGAATTGAGACACCTTCCAGCTGAGGAACTGGGAAAGCATCTGGGAATTCAACAGAAAGACTGTGAGTCAATCTGGGGAATAAAACAGCAGTTCAGCCCTAGACATCTGCATGTTCCTTGAAGTGGAAATGCACTGGTGTGGAGAAGCAAACACACCCTCAGCAGATCCTGAGGAGCAGTTCAGAGCATCACAGCAGATTTGGTGTACTGACAAATGACAGCAGAGCAGAAGAGACCAGCTTCCACTCCATGTGCCAAAACAATCACGGAAGTGGATAGGCTGCCCACCCCTATCCATTATGCTAATTGCATCCATTTTGATTAACACTGTATTTCAGGTAGCAGAAAGCACATGCTTTCTACTCAAGTGTACCAAATCTGACACACAAAATCCCAACTACTCGAGTTAACAAGGGCAGAAAGTGTCAAGTTTGTTAAAAGATGGACCATTCTTTGTTCAGGCAGATGATCCACTGGCCAAAAGCTTTTCTAAATCTTAAGCATAAACAGGTTTTCAAGCAGTCTCTTCCTCAGCTCTCTGAACTGACAGGCTGAGAGCAAGACAGCATCTTAGCTCCAAATGTGAGCTACTAATTGTGTTCTCCAGCAAGGCTGCAGAAAGGTCTTTCAAGTTAGAACACTGTCACAGTATTAAAAATTATATTAGATCTGAAATTGATATGTCGCATCAGCCAGCTGAGCTCAGAACCTCTCCTTTTTGCCTTTCCAATGTGGAAATTAAATGACAACTCCTTTTGCAAAAATATCTGTGGAGAAGTAGTATTTCATCAGATCCTTTTATCACCAGAAGTCAGCAAATTTCCATCTGCTCTCTTCTGCTTAAACATTTGAATCATCCTTGGCAACATCGCATGGACTTCCAATTCCTACTGCATCTCTCACACAGGCACTGTCCCAGCTGTAAGCATATATACCCTATTTGCAAAATAATTCACTCCTAAAACCAGTTCTTGCAAGCTAAGAACAACTCAGTTCCCTCAGGATTTAAAGATCTCACAAGAACATTTTAAACAAAGTCACTTAGAATTTCACCTCTACACACAAATGTGCACAAGCAGAAGGAGCACAGTAGTCACCAGCTGAGTGTACCACACCCTCAGTCTCTCTTCCTGTAAGCTCCAAGTGAATACATTGCTCTGCCATCCATCACCAGACACAATAATTCCTTACTATAATGTCCCCAAGTAGAAGAGTTTGGCAAACATTATCACAGTATAGCAGAAAGCAGTTAAGAGACATTTTTAAACCTATTTGTTGCATCTGAATGCAAGATATACTTACTAACACAAGCTTTTTAGTTGTTTGTAAAGTTTATGACATGTTCAAGATCTTTACATCCATAGAAGGAATATTGTCATACAGGGCCCAAATGATGCTAGAGATCTGGGTTCATGTTCTCTCCAAATGCCTCTGCTTCAGCTGATGCAGGCTGCTGTGTAAATAAATACACCACATTCCTCTGGAGAAGGAATTATTTCATACAGGCCAAACTACCTGGCTGCTCAGGGAAGCAAGAAGTATATGAAGAAAGAAAATACTTTTTTCCCTGCTGGTGAAAAAAAGGAAGATGAAACACCTGACCAAGAGTCACACAGAAGCAAAATATGGGCATGGCATTATGTGCAAGGCATGAAACAAGTTAATTACAGAGAAAGTTCATCAACCATCAAACACTTTTAAAGCAGAAAAGTACATTTTTTGGTCTTGTCCTGGAAGATTAATGCAGTGATGCAAGATAATGTGAGTCTGCAGAACAGCTATGAAAATCCAATTTAAAATCCAATTTACAATTTTTTCTATTTTCCTCTTGTTAAAAAGGAAAATAAAACCCAAACAACCCTTCAATTAAGGCATGCTTACAAAGAAAAGTCCCACTGATGTGACTAGTACTGACATAGACACAATAATTTAAACGAGTCTAGACTCTAAATTAGTATGAATATGGATCCACACTGCTAATTAGGAAAGCTGTATCTCTGGAGTAAACTATTGATCAAATGCACTTTGTTAGCAGAGATGACTTCTGTGGACTTGCTAATCAGCACTGCCCTAACACATTAAAATATCATCATCATCATTCTCCTAACTTGCTACAATACAATACAGTGGAGAAAATGTCTCCAAAGTCCAAACAAGTATTTAAATAAGAAGGTTTCACTATTCAACTGCTACATAAACCAAGGCCAAGAGGAGAGAAGCAGTGTAGAAAGGGCAGATTTTTCACCCCTTCCCCCAAAGTGACTGACACTCCTTTTCCTGCAAAGCACTGGGGCACTCAGAGTGGATCCAGGAGAACAGAAAACTCGAGTACTGTTCTTCTGCTCCAACATAAAGCCAACAAGAAGTACTTTCACCCATCCCCAAGGCTACACTAAATACTCTGTTTTAGACTGAGACATGCCAAAAGAAGTTTGCCATGATCACAGATGGAGAGAAGGGCATTACTCTTAACCCTGATCAGTTTGCTGATGACAGTTTCACAGCAAACCTAGATTTGAGGGCAATGCCAGAGAATCAATGCTTCTCATTGTCTAGCCACTGCTTAAGTTACACGGTGAAGCCATCTAATGTCATCAAACCCACAGTCTCATCAATTTGAAAGTCAATTTTCATTCTACAATTCAAGACAAATGACTTCAAGAGCCAATAATGAGGGAGGATAAGTCAGCAAAAGTTAGATCACAAAAAAAAAAGGACAGCTGTATTTACATCCTCTCTTGCAAATATGAATTCAGATCATCCCTAGCACAGTTAAAAATCCTGTATACAATATTTCTAGTCAATTTCAAGGACATGTAAGTTGGTTTCCCACAGAGCAACCAGGCCAAATTTTATACCATATTCTTGGGTGGCTAACTTCTTAGATTGTATCTTAGCAAATTACAGCATTATGTCACTGCAGAAAGGGCAATTAAGGAGAAAAAAACCCAACCCACCATACCAAAGCTTCTTTTTCCCCCCAAAGGTTCTTTTTTTCCCTGTTTACTTGTGACCAGGTAATCTCCACCTTTGTCACAAGATCAGTATCATCTAAAGACCTTCCAAAGGGTCATCCTATAATTGCTATAATTACTACAAATTATGTTTACCATGACAGTAGATTTATTTATTCTTTAGCTCAGGATCAGCTAGATCCCTCAATACTTTACTTTTGAAACAGTCTTTCCTACCAAGAACAATCCACTGACTTTCTTCACCTTCCTTGTCCCTCAACTGGGAGACCACAGCTGTTAAAAGAACCAGCAGAAAACTCCAGTATTTCCATGAAAACCAAATAAACCTAAGTCCCACTTATTACTGTGCCTGTCAAGTTGGGAATGGCTTGGAGACTATATCCCTCTCTCCCTCCCTTCCAACCTCTCACATCTTTTGTTGCCCACTGTCACAAACCCTTGCCATCTTAGCACATGGTCTGCTAAGTTCCCATACATTCCTTTAAATACTGCCAACTCGAATCAATTAGTTAGTTACAGGGGTTTGACTACTCATGGCTTGGACAACATACTGAAAAAAGTTACAACTTTTTACCAGCCCTCTTCTGTACAGACAAACAAAACCCCTGGAAATTGACTTGTTGTACTACCCCAATGTCCAAGTAGCTGCAATTCCAGGCAAAGCACAGTCACTAGTAAGAGCTACATGGAAAACAGATTTCAAAATATGTGGATAATTTCGCCTTCTAAATAATATTCACTACACAGACTTCATTCACATACTAAAATAATGGATACAGTGCACAAATACTGAAGTTACAAAAGGAAGGGGGGAAATGCAGAAACAAAGAACTATTCCTCTATTCTGAACTTCTACCAAATGCTTCAGGCTTATTTGGCCCCCACAAAAAAAGGAGTGTATATTTATGAATCCTACTTCCATTCAAGGACAAAATCTTCCAAAAGTATTATCTCCATCTGTGAAGTGGTATCACCAATCAGCCTATTACACATACAGCTGCAAGAAGACCTAGGTATGCATGCAGTGTGCAAACAGGTTGAAGTGCAGAACTCTAAATTCTCAAAGTATTTCCCCAATAACTAAGAAATGACTGGAAAATTGATGGCTATCTCAAACCACCTCTAATTCAAAGATAAGAAAGTCAGAAAGGTAGAAGAATGCTTTGCCAGACCTTGAGAGGCCAGGGGGTAATCCATGAACGGAGAGCCTGAGAAGAATTTTTCAGTAAGCAGAGCAGGGGTGAACTTTTGAGGCAAAAAGCATTTTTTATGAATTTGCCAATCCTGTCCATACTTAAAACGATTATAAAAAAATTTAAAAATCTACAGCCAATGTGGAGTGGCTGCTGGTCACTTCCCACACCAGAATGAGCTAGTTTATCAACACACAACACTGACTGAAGATCTCAGCAGTCTACATGAAAACACACTTCACAGCAGTGCCTTAGTTTAAATTATGAACTGTTTACAAGTCCATAGAGCACCGAAGGGCTGAAGAAACACTTAATATCTCAGTAAACATGTACAGAACCTTGAACCAAACACAGATGCAGTCCGTATGTTTACTTTGCTTAGCCTGAAGTACTAGTTGTCATGGAAGTGCGTAAAGACGAAAGCACAGGTTTCAGGAGAATGAGCTTGCTTATACTGTACCAATTCATGAAACACCAGTGGAAACACCACTAGGTTCTGTATCTCCAATCTCATATAAATACATATACGCTGCTTAATAAAGAGTGGAAGACCTCGATGAATGTATATGCATAGTATTATTAAGACCTAGATGAGTATGACCCAAACCTCCACAAAAGCGTCTCCAGCTGCCAGCAGCGGGAAACAAAGCATTCAGCGAACATACTTCACAAGGACATCGGGAGAATACGGAGAAGCCGAAGCGAATCCGTTCTCTTTGTAAATTTCTCAATTACAACATTATACCATTTTAGGGAACGCGTGCTAAAGGTCCAGCAAGAAAATTCTCCCAGAACCTGGGGCAAGTCACACCCTGATGCATGGAGCCATCGGTCACCGGCGGTCTCCCCGGCAAGGCTCCAGCGCGTAAATCCTCGTGGGAATCTTGGCGCATTCCACGCGCCTTAGCTCGGGCCGGGCGGCGGGCTCGGGGAGCGCCGCTGCAGCCGCGCCCTGGCCCCTGAAGGACCCCGCGCCCCGGGAACCGCTGAGGGCCCCCCCCCGGCCCCGCCGCCCTTACCCGCCAGTCCCCCGCCGCCGCCATCGCCGCCGTGCCCCTTCCTCCGCTGCAGGATGAAGTAGGGGTTGGCCCGCTCCGTCACCCACAGCGCGTTGGCCAGCAGCACCTCCTCGGGGTTCACCCACATGCTCCCGGCGCGGACAAAGGCGGGCCCGGCGGGCCGAGGGCTGGCTCACGCACACGCCGCCCGCACCAGGCGCCACCATGCCCGGCCGCCGCGGCGGACGGCGCAGCCTCGCGGGCACCGGCGGGCAGCGGGCGGAGGCAGCAGCCGCATGCC
>VZTJ01004895.1:400623-411054 GCA_013397795.1 Orthonyx spaldingii
CTGAGCGCGGGCACGCCCGCGGCCCGGCCGCGCCCGGCGCCGCTCCGCGGGGACACTGCGGGCGGGGGCCGCGCACCGAGAGCCGCCCGCCCGGGAGGGCTCGGGGTGCCGGGAGAACACCAGGCGGACCCGAGGCGGCAATGCGCGCCCGCACCCCAGAAAGACAAACGCGTCCTGGGCTGCGTGCAAAGCGCCGTGGGCAGCAGGTGAGGGAGGGGATGCTGCCCTTCTGCTCCGGTGAGACCCCGCCTGAAGTGCTGCATTCAGCTCTGGGGTCCCCAGCCTCCTCTGCAGGCAGTCTGAGAGAGTTCTGGTTGCTCATCCTGGAGAAGAGAAGGCTCGGGGAGACCTTACAGCACCTTGCAGGACCTGAACGGGCTCCAGGAAGGTTGGAGTGGGTTGATAGGACAAGGAGTGATGGCTTCAAACTGCAAGAGGGCAGGTGTAGGTTAGATACCAGGAAGAAATTCTTCAGTAGGACGGTGGAGAGACACTGGAACAGGTTGCCCAGAGAAGCTGTGAATCCCTTAAAGCGTTCAAGGCCAGGTGGGATGGTGCTGGTCTAGTGGGAGGTGTCTCTGCTCACGGCAGGGGCTTGGAATGAGATGGTCTTTAAGGTCCTGTCCAACTCAAACCATTCTAAGATTCCCCTTTTAACTGCCTGCCTTGAAGGATTTGGCCTTCTTATCCTGTGGCTCAGGGAATTTTGTAAAATTGGGTGTTAAAAGGAAGAGCAGGCTCTGGTCTCAACTTGGAAGGAAGCCATCCACCAGAGGAGGTGACGCTGCCCTCTTGCCACAGCCCCTTTTCTGTACTCATTCTCTGCCATGCCCCACACCATGTTTGAAGCGCACCTCTGCTGCTGAAGACAACATTGTGCCTACTGCTAAAGGTGGGGGTGATATTGGAGGACCTGAAGAGCCCTAGAATAAAGCACACTCAAAGGGAACACTAGTGTGTATAGGTAACACATTTGGTACCCTTGCAGCTCTGAAAGCTATTGGATTTCCAAGGTGTCAGGAACAGACTGGACACGCTGACCTCCCTTTAGGTGGAAAACTGTTACTTTCCAATCAGATGCATATCTCTGTGTTATTAAAAATGTTGATAAGGCCAAATTAAGCCCCAAAGACAACGTAAAGCCATGTTCTGGGCACAAACTGCTCATGCAGGCTGTATTTTATAGTAGAGTTTAGTCTTTCATCAGCTGGTGTTGGCATGGAGCTGGTACCCAGTGTCCATCATGTGGAGACAGACACGGTCCTGGGAGAAATGACTCCTCATCTGAGGCAGCAGTCATGTGATTGTTATTGTGTAGGTAAAAAGTTCGGGAGAGGGAGGTGACTGTCCCTGACATACACTTAAAAATTGCCAGTTCTGCTCTAAGTTCCAGTGTACTGTGGAGAATATACATCATCATCACCAAGGAAGGCAGTTGCACCTTGAATGGAAATGCAAAAGAGCCTCTTCACCCTTTCTGAATTTACCACAGAGTGAGATTATTTTGAATTTTAGTATTGTTGAAATGAGCCTGCTCTCAAGCGGATTTTTAGGGGTAGTATTTTTAAGGAAAACTTTTGAACAAGAAAGTTTCTTACAGCTTTGAAAAGAAATATCAGTTTGTTTTGTTGATTTTTAAACCAGGTCTAGTTAAAAACTATATGCCACATAGCTTGAAAGTTAAATTCCAGCCTGACTAAAAGTAGTGGCAAAAATTCCAAGTAACTTCTATTAGTAAAGGCAGGACACACAAGGCTCCTGTGTTCTCGTGGGAGTAGTGATGGCATTACTGGAGCTATCATCCCTCCAAAAACCTGCAGTAGAACTTCTAAAGCCACACCAACGTTTTGGGGAAGAATAAGCACATAATACTCTGCTGTAGTCGAAAGCAGTGATGAAGTTAATTCTCTTTGTGAACAATGCACTTGCCCCTCCAGAAGGAAAAAAAGCTTTATCAGAAGCTGGGCACTCCTGCTTCCCATTCCTAACCTGCTTTTCAGTAGTGGGTACAGTCAGTTCTGAATGGAAAACTGTAAGTACTGAAAACACCCTATTAGTGCCAATTAGGCAGTTTTATGTGCAAGGAGGGTGACATATTACTGGCATAAAGAAAAGCATAATTTGTACCATCTTTCGTATTTATCTTCCATTAAGCATTATAGAACATTTGAATAAAACTGGAAAGAAATGAAATGTCATCATTCAAGTAAATGGCATTGAAAATGAGGGTGTATTGTGTCATTTTGCTGCTGTGTTGTAGATAGCATCAAGACACTTTTAAATAGAAACCTGATCTGCTTTCACTGCAATGTAAAATAGGTGTTGTGCTATCACGGCTGACTTTTTGTTGAAGCCAATGTAAATATTTTTTTTCCTGCATGCTCATCACATATTTTTATATCCCTCATGCAAAATGCTTATCTGTGTGTTTTGGGGGCTTTTTTGAGTCTTAATGCCCAATTATAAAGTTTCAAATGTTTCTTTTTCATCATGTAGTTTAGGAACTGTGTTAGTTTTGCACAGCTGTGTTTTTGGTAGCGGGGGGGCCACAGAGGTGGCCTCTGTGAGAAGCTGCTGGAAGCTTCCACCATGTACTGCAGAGTCAATCCCTGATGGCTCTGAAGATGGACATGCTGCTGGCCAAGGCTGGGCCAATTAGAGAGTTTGGCCAGCAGCACACTGGAGAAGGTCACGGAGAGCTGTTTCACGTGGGAGGGACCCCAGAGTGGGAAGGACTCCTCTCCCTGAGCAGCAGAAGAAAACCTCGGGTGATGAACTGACCAAACCCCCACGTCCTGTCTCCCTGCACTGTCAGTGGGAAGGAGGGAGAGGCTAGGGAAAAAAGGTGTTTTAAGGGTTTATTTTACTTCTCATTATCCTCCTCTGACTGTCAGCAATAAACTCACTTCGTAGCTCTAAGCTGAGCCTGTTTTGCCCTTGGAGTGTTTTCCTCCCAGTCCTTATGTCAACTCATGAACCCATCGTTAAATTTTTGTCTCTCCTCTGCCCAGATGTGGCAGGGGAGGGTGAGTGAGTGACTTTTGTGGGTGCTTGGTGTTTGGCCAGTGGCAAACCATGACAGGAACAAAATAAACAACTTCTGGTCATTCCCTTGGATTACAATAGGGAATTAAAAAAAAACCAACTGAAACAGAAATAAAAGAATATTTGCACCTGCATGTTTTATAATATTTTGTTGAAAAAACTGTATGAGGTTGGAACCTCTGTGTGGTTTTAACACTGAATGGGGCTGTTTAAAGTTCTCTATGCCACTAGATTTAAAACTTCAACATAAGTAATTCAATTTTGAAAAATAAAGAATTCAGGAGCAGATATCAATACAAACTGGGGGGTTATTTCATGTATTATAAACCTCCCAGGGAAGAAAATGAACATGATTCTAGAAGGACAGCCATTCTGTGTAATAGCATCAGACTAATGAACATTAACATTACTTAAGGAGGAAAAAGGTGAAATAAAGCAGACATTTTCTCATTTATTCCCCAGAAGACCTTCTTACAATTGATCTCTTCATTAGACACAGCCAGCTAGCATTTCCTAGTGGTTCAAGACAGCCATTCAGTTGACTAAGAGCAAAGATAAAATATCAAAATTTTGAAAGATTGAGAACTGCACACCTTACTAAGGTTGGAAGAACAGGTGTATACATTCAGGAGAAAAAAAACTGACTGCAGGCTTTCAGTCTGAATGAGGAATCTACGTTTCCAAAGAAGGTTAAATAAAACAGTTTATATTCTGAGATGCATTTTTTTTTTAATTTTCTATAATTATGACAGCTGTTCTTCAGTATGCCACTTATTACTTTTTCTCTCATTGTGAATGACAGCTTTTTTAGGCTTTTTTGTGTGTGTGTGTGAAGTTCTGCTGTTCTTTCATGACAAATGGACCACTTGTTACCAGTTGGTAAAAAGTGTTTCCCTATATTTAACTTCCCTTAGGTGTCATATTGACACCTCCGCTCTTTATAAAGCCCTGATGGTGGTCCAGGCTCCCCATGGGTCAGGCAGGTGCTTGTCCACAGCCCACACATCTTTTTGTGGACTACCCTGCTTCCTGAGGTGTGTTGGATAAGACTCACAATTTACAGTGCTCTTTCATGTCTATACCATCCTTTGAACTCTGATAAAGCCAGACATATTATACCAACCCTACTACCTCTATTTGACCAAAGCTTTCACCCTGACAAAACAGAAGCAAGCTTTGTTTGACAGGACCCACTTTCACAAGACCATACCTTGACTGTGCAAGAAGCATTATATTCTCATCCTGGAACTGTTTAACACTGTGGCAGATTAATTATTCTGTTATTGTAATAAAGTTCAGTGATAGACTAACCAGTCCATATTTTGTTAAGTCTAATTAGCTAATTAAGAGAGCTGCTTGTTTTTAAATGTGGAAACTGCATCACTATACAGATAAATGTATAAGAATTTAAACATCTGCTATATTCCAGTGGGATGAAAATAGAAAAGGTTTAAGGATGAAAACTCCAAAGAAGTTATTAAATTTCCTATGATAACAAAGCTGACAATGATAAAGCTGAGAAGAAAAACAGCTCTTTGAATATGCCTTAGGAGACTACACACAGCTGAGCCGATGTTACTGACATAAATGGAGAGCCAACAAACATTTGATGGCAGCTGATATTTTAATGTAACAGTGCTCTGAAAAAGGCATAGTTACCACGTTTCAGTGAGATGCTAGGGAAAAAAAAGGAAGTATACATCCTGGTAACAGCAGAATTGGCCCTTTTTCTGAAATTCAGTGATCCAAATCCATCTTGCACCTTCCTTTTGGCACCTTCAGGAGCCACCAGCAGCCAGGCAGTTGAAAAGTCACCAAACCAGTTCAGCCAACAGCTTCCTTGGCACTGCTTCTTTAGCATGACACAAGTGAGAAAGTTTGAAGACAAACACTGGCAAGCAATGAAGTTTCTTTCAAAGATTTTGATGGTTTCATTACATGCTCATGTAATTAACAATTTTAACCAGTTAGAGATGACAGATTTCTTGAGGAACAACGTAAGTTTTGTTGGACAATAGAGAAACGCTGGACTTAATTTGGCATTAAGTGTGTTAATACTCAGTAGTTACTGCAGAACCCCTTCATTAATTACTTATGCTAAGTACCTGAATTTAAATACTTTGATATGTGTCATAAGACTAAATTAGCATTGCTCATTCATAAAGTGGCTGGGTTTGTTTATCCTTAAATTCAGAATACAGTTTGTTACCCTCTGATGATGTTCCTTGCTTTTCTAGACACTGTTTTTTAATCTGTGTTATCCTAAAATGGAGTGCACATCTCATGTGAAATAATTTAGAGAAGCAACAGTCCATGAAAAATAAGGAACAAACCTACTTGCAGAAACAACTAAAAGCCAAGATACTGGTCTGTCCATTCACACATTTGTGTATTAAAGGCTTTACACAGTTAAGTCAATTGGCAGTTATTTATTGGGAAAAATGGGGTATAGTTGAATAATCATTACCTTAAGTATTTCACAAGTTATTGTGCCGGGTTTTCCTTTCCCTTTATCCAGTTTCTTTTTAAGTGTCTGAGATGTCCTCTACTTGCTTACACAATATAAGAGTATACACCAAAGGCATACACCAAAGAAACTCATAATGCAACTCCAGTGCAATCAGTGAAGCTAGATTCCTCCTTGATCTTTCTTTCTGTGACTAAATACTTAAAAATTATTATGTGGCAGCTGGTGTCTGAATTGACACTTAAAAACTTCTGTTACACATTCTTGAAGGAACTAGACAGTTGCTGAAATGCTGGTAAAATATGCTTGGCTTGACATCTAAATGATGGGTAATAAACTGTATAATACTCACTTGCCTGCTAATTGAAAATAGCATGACAGCACCAAGATTAGTTAAGATCCTGAAATCTGAAGATCTGAATTCTGTTGAAAGTATTGTGTCATTTGCAGTTGAATACATTAAAATCCTCCATAAATAATGTCATCATACTTGGTCTTATTTAGGAGAGGATTGCTATTGCAGTAGTTCCACGCAGCCTTGCAAAAACCCAAGTAGATGAATTGGTTTCTGCTAATTTTCTGAACAAACCGTGTAAAGGAACACTGTTCTGGTCCGTTCACCTCCTACTAGACCCTTAGTAAATCTGTAGTTTCTTAGGAAGTTTGCAAGAGAATATTTAGGTACAAGGGAGATAAAAAAGTCTTTGATTAACAGAGGAAGGGAAAAGTTATGAATCAATTTTGTGAAGCAGCATGGAAGGCCTACTCTGCTTACTCTCAAACAAAAAACCTCAACTGCACCCCCTTCACTTGCTTGAAGTTCAGACCTATCCCATCTCTATTCAATGTCTGGGATTAACTTTCCTCCTTCCAAGGAGGTGGCTGAGGGAAAATAAGTCAGAAAATGCCTGGTCACAGGTGCATTGCTTCAAGTGAGCACAGGCTGGCTCCTGAGCTACCTGGAGTTGCTGAGGTCACTACAGGGGGACATTGCCATGACCTGGTGGATATTAAGGAAGGGATTTAGTCGCAACTCACCCTCAGCCTTTTTGTTAAACCTGGTTGTTCTCACCTCTAAGCTGCAAGATTTGGTATTTCTTCGTTAGAATCCTCTTTACTTTCTTCCAAGGCCCTCTTCTCTCTGTAAGCAGAAGAGAGGGGTGGTTTATTCTGGTATTACAGTAGTGTGTCCACACAAAAGGATGTAGAAACCAACACTGTGGATGCGATTTCTGCACAGTTCCTGGCTGAGTACCAGCACATATCATTGTGCAAGTTTCAGAAAAATGCAGAAGTTGGCTGTTTGAACATAAAAATGCAAAATTAGTGGTAAACTTTAGAGTACAACTCACAGCTTCCTCTCCCCTTGGAGGAAATTTCTGCTATGGGCTCTGGGCAATTACTTCATATTTACTTGTGATTGTGTTGTGGCTCCTATGGAAGGAGTTGCTCTGTGCTACCTGTCCCAAGGGAACTGCATGGGAAGAATTTGGAGTGAGGGAATAAGGGACCAGTAGGTACTGGTAAGAATAAGGAATACTCCCCTCAGGAATACTTACAAACAATTCGTCAGTCATTTGTAAGCATTTCTCTTCCATCCCACTGCCTAGGAAAATCTATCTACAATAAATCAGATGTTGCAGCTCACTACATGTATAGGCAGTAGCATTGTACAGAAAATTATATTTTGGATCTTTTCAGGTGGATATTCCAAGTGGTGTAGAGCTCAAAAACCAAGTGGAATTTTGTGAAATTTTCCTCTTTGCTTTAAAACAGCCACTGGGAGAAGTAATGGAAAATATTAGAAATCTCTTAAGAAAGTCACACAGCCAATAAGTCATGAACATGCAGAGCTATGGCAATTGAACTACAACATGGGCTACCCCAAGAGCTTCCAATATTATTAATATTTTATTTTTCTCTTCGTTTGATTTGCAATTCACATGGACGTACATCCAAGACGGTCTTGATAACAGCATTTCTAGGGATTCGTGTCATTTTGTTAAATGTCCTGTAGGAATTCAGACTTCTTTTTACTCTTCTCTGCTCAGTTACCTTGCTGAAGCAGAAAAGATAGGTAAAAGTTGACCTGTTCCAGAACAGAAGCTTCTGTTAAATATATGCTGATGTCAGCTGGGGTGCAGTTCATTTTTTTCACATCAGATAGTACAGGGCTATGTTTTGGACAACACGTCAGATGTTTTAAAATGGTTTTTGTTCTAAAAACCTGCTACATCTTTTTTAGTTTAGAAAGCAGCATATCAGACGTATGCTAGAAATCAATCGGAAGAAGTATGTCTGCATATTAATTTTAGGGGTGGAAATTTGTATTAGAGAAGGCCTTTAGAACACCATACAGATGAAATCTGCTGTATCAGAGAGGATCACACCTGTGCTTTATACAGCACATGCCCAAATCTGCTCCTAAACCTTGCAGAAATCTAGTATACATGATAGATGTACTCCCAGCTGAACTCCCATCCTGTTTGCCACTGCACATGAAGCTATCTGTCGAACCTCATGTATTGATTTAAACTATAATTTACACATTACACTTGAGGGGGTGTAGACACCCACAGACAACCTTTGTGGTAAGGATTTTGAGCTTATGAAAATTTTAATAACTTTAGTGTTACTTTTTTCATTTATATAAACGTGAACTTCTGTAAATTAAAGATATACATTTTATTTATCTACATGCATTTATTTATAGACAGTGTATAAGAAGCATTTGCCAACACTAAAGTGTGACAGTATGCAGTGAAGCATTTGCCAATTTTATTTTCAAATGAAAATGTCAGTATACGTACTGTGGTCACATTGCCAGGGCAGAATTTCCAACAGTCCTGAATTACAACACTTTGGAGAAACTTGTAGTTTTAGAGGTTTCTGTAAACTGAGAAAAACAGGAAGGTCAAGGCTTGGATGTAAGGGGAAAAAAAAAAAAAAACAGTTGAGAGATTCCTGAGCCATGTACACTACTGTTGTGAGGTACACCTAAAGTAAATTAAAATTCTTATTTTAAGGTATTATTTTAAGATCCAATTAAAAGGTTAATATCTGTCATTTTGTTCTGCTTATAATCAGCACAGTTTTAGTCTTTGCTACCTTGTTCTGCCACCCCAGGGAAAACCAGATCCCACTACTGTCTCTGATGATGGAGAAGTCCTGCTGATGCAACCGAGGGGTTGCACAGCCATAGCTACAGGGAGCTTGTATTCATTTGGGTTTCTTTGTTAATTAAGCCACAGTAAATCGCACAATTTTAACAAGCAAACAAAAGCTTCTCTTTGGCAGGCTGTGAGCTGCTGCTCTCTCTCCATCCCACTCCTCCTGGCTGCCCACCAAGCAGCTGCTGAGAATCTGGGATCAGTGTTTCTGTCTCCACACAAAATGCTTACTTTTACTTGCAACAGTGGCAGCCTGGATGCTCAGACAGCTTCTCCACCAGTCTCTTTACCATCACACAGCCAGCCTCTGACACAAGGGCTGTTTGGAGCTGGAGCTAGACCTAGCATAGCTTAACTGGCTGTAAGCTGCACAGCTCCAGGTTAATTCAGTTCAGTACTTGCCTCCTTTCCAGACATCCAAAAAGGTCCTAATGTCTGCCCACAGTTCCTCTCTAATGCAAAACTGGGCTTTCCCTTATTTATGGCATTGGATCAAAACATATTAGTATAAAGCTCCAGGGTACCTACTCTCATACACATATGCAGAAACAGCAAAAGCACTCCAACAAAAATGTTCCTGATGAAGGCTCATACCCTGTCTAGATAGCAATATGCAAAATATTTGCTATTACTGGTGTTAAGTCATCACTTGTTAGCATAAGAACTGAGGCCAAAACTGTACCTTGGAGCCATTCTGTAATCTATGCCAGGACTAAGAGAGGAAGATGAATCATTTCTTCGACCCATTCTTGCCTACTGTGAAATGAAAGTGAAAGAAAGGGATGAGAGAATTTAAGGAGAACGCAGAAGGAAATGGCTTAAGGCTGAAGGGAAAAGAAGAGAAAAAGATGTGTAAATATAGAAATAGAAGCAGAACAAGAGACAACTAATAGAAATATATGGAAGAAGGGATGGGGAAGAAGTGAAGAACAAAAGGGAAGAAATTAAAAGACTTAGGTAACACATCAAATTATCACAGTGTTTTAATGTTGGCAGATTCTTTCAGTGTCTTGCTACCTGCTTTCTTGCATCACAGGAGAATTCAGCCAACAAAAACATGCCGCAAATTCATACCAAGGTGTATGCAGTCAGCTCTGCCAGATCCTGGCAAGTACAGGTGATGAGCTGAGAGCAACGCACTAGCACAAGAACACATCTCTTTCCTTTTATAGCTCCTTTGGGCAACTGGGTTTTGTCAGGGGTGGTTTCTTTCTGGCTCTTTCAACTTCAGTTGGAGGCAAATCTCAATACTTTGGTTAGGGATTACATAGGCCCACAGCATCAAAGGAGTGCCACTGTCCTCTCTACCACTGCATTATTTTCCTTCTTCTCCATCAAGCAGGGTCAGGCTTGCTCCACCACAGCAGAATGAAGTGACCTACTTTCATTGCACAATTTCAAGGTAAGAAAAAAAACTCCAAAATACAAACCACCAAAAAAACCCCTGAATAACTTCAAAAGAGAGCTCACTTCACACACAGAAGGGGTTACATCCATTGATCACTGGGCTTAGCATCAGCCCAGTTTGAGTAGCATAATCATCTGGTCATTACAGAGAAAAGGATAAGAGACATACCACTCACTGAGGAAAAAACAAACCAACCCACCAAGAGCAGCAAAACCAATGTGACCTGGAGAGCATAAATAATGTAGAAATTGAAGGAGTCATTTGATAATAGTGGGAAAGTGTCTCGGTATAGAGACAAGTTTAGGAGAAAAACACGCTGGAATGAGTGTTTCTTCAAAAAA